>LUCH01000641.1:70475-112168 GCA_013368495.1 Paragonimus heterotremus | reverse complement strand
GTGCAATTGCCTCATGAACAGCATGTCCGTGGTTCAAGTTCCGGCTGCAGTGGCGAGGATATGCACTACTGATGAACTGGTCTAATGAGAGCGAAACTCAAGTCTAGTGCTTCTTTTCGATAGGAGCCGACTGGAAAGTCTATGGGAATGCGACAGCTGCGATCAATTGTGGATGATGTTCAACTTGAAATAAACCAAATCTTCTACTACTAATCAGTAATCTAACTTATCTTCTTGTAGAACTGTTCCGTTAAGTGTACAGTGCAGTGTGTTATGCACCAACAGGTGAGCCAACATGCACAGGCAGAATACCCTTCTAATGTAGGAGCAAACATGGGCAATCAGCCAACTACGGACGTAGTGTGGCTGTTGAGGAGATTCACCAGGGCTGTTATCAAAACCTTGGTAAACTCACTTGGCTGACTAGTCGTTTCTGCTCCAGTGTTGGTGTTAATGTGGTGGTTATAAAAGATTGAACTACATTACTCAAGAACATTCTGACGGATGTAATTATTCGGGCGCCTACCATACAGGAAGTAGGTAGAAGATGGGAAGGACAGGGAAGCAATAACCGGTGTTTTAGGCTTACAAATTTCCTGCTGACACATCTTTCTGACCGACTAGATTTAAACTACGAAAGAGGTATTGTGCCTGTCATTACACAGAATACCTCACACCTGTTTTTATTCCCCTGGTATATGCCTCTCGTTTTCTGACCAATTGTATTTCGTCAGTGTTTTATTTCAAGCCAGTTTTCTTCAAGCAAAATGTGGCTTGTTTGATATTCTTGATTCCAACAACACACCGCGTCCTGTTTCATTATAGAAGTCATTTACGGCATCATTATTTACTGTGTGCCGCGCTATATTTTATAAGCGCAAGTGATCATAAGTACTCAAGTTGTCCACACAAGTTCGATTGCAAGGAGCGATTTACGTAGAGAGAAAACGTACAGAGGGACACATATATAGTTCAGCTAGTGCCAAACAGCTGACATTCTCGACTCACTGGGCTTGTTGCCTACGTGCATTCAATCCTCGTTATTGTTCTATCGGTTTTGTCTACGTGTCCAACATGTCCCCAACGTAATACATGACTGGACACAAAGACGAATGCGACAATAATCTGACGGATTCAATGTTTCCGAATTTAGCTGATTTGGTTCAACTTTAGGGAAGATTGCCGCAACGGATCTACGATATAAGCCACCTACAAGTCTTTTGATACTTCCTCGTTTTATCAGGCGACTTGTCTTTGAGGGCAGGGATCCCGGATGCAAGATTTTCGTTAAATCCACACTTCTGTAAATCAGTTTGTTTAAATGACCCCACAGGTGTATTGTTGCATTATGGCCTAGTGATCAAGCAAATGGAAGTAGACTGTCAATAGTATAAGACTTAAATGTCCGGTCATTCTGACTTGACGCTACTGAAAGTAAATATGTTTTCACTCATTGAAGATGCGATTATCAGATAACGGCCTACTGTTTCTGGCTGGCTGGCACAAAAGTAGTTCATAAATGGGCTTAATTAGATTGAAGAAAAGCTACTGTCATGACTGAATTAGCCACCATTGAATTTATACACCACTACGCTATCCTTTAATTCCCTGAGGTGAAATCATCATTTACCATTCGAATCTAATAAGACACGTTATTTCTTCTCTTTCATCCCACAATTGTTTCTGGCTAAGTATTTTAGAAACAATGATTCCGTCAAACTTACTGTAAAATTAATGAATGTATGGTCAGTATGTTCGTATCATAAACACGTACTCGGAAATATCCATTCATAATCGGATTGGGATATGTGTTACTAATGTAACTTAAAACCGGCGCCGTTTGAGCAAGGTGCCTCCGTTCGAAGTAAAACATTAGAAGATTGTACCTGAATAAGAAAATAATGTTCAGATGTGTACAATATCAAATTTGAAAATTTAAATTTATTTCAACTTCTGGTGGTCCGAATTGTACTGAGTTCGATATCTATCTACTAAGTATAATGCAAAACTCGGCAAAGGAAGCGACACCGATTCACAAAAATTCTGACGGACAGAAGGGGAAAAATGTTGATGTATCCGCAGTAAAATAAATTCTATAAACAGATGCTCCTGGTGACAATTCTTTGTGATATTTCTTTGAATCATTAATTGTGTTGTGACCGTAAAAGACGCTTGGCCTGCAAATTCGTTTATTGTACAAACTTCCTTGAAGGTCATGTTAAACATGAGACCACAAACGCGTACACTCATTTGCACGGCTGACGGGCATTCACATACATTGGGTGGCAACACGTTATCAATCGCCCTGGTGACACTACTCCCATAGTGTGTACACATTATTCTGACTATCTCTTCCGGTCCGTTGGTTTCTTGGCTTTGGTTGCTTGCTCCTTCAAGTGGTGTACTACTTACCACTAGCAACGAAACTGCCTATTATACAACATTTGTAGGTGCTCAGAATCTTTGGGTCTCTAACTAATGAGATGCTTTGTTTTAACAAAGCCGAATCACGAAGTTAAGTCTCTTATGACGCGGTGACAGGTAATTGCTCAACCTCCGCGTTTTCTTTACCAACCGACCCTGGGTGATACAAAATTAGTGAAACCAGTGATGAACTGGAGCTTCATACGTTATGCATGTCCTAACCGACAAAATCCCTGTCAGGAGATCGTGTCACATATGGAGTTTCAAGACTGTCAACTCTGAAGGTTTGTTGTTTCATAAGGTACTACAGCTTATAAAACTTCACCAAAAGTAAGGAATCATGCACCAGGAACGAGTACTAAGGAAGGGCAGCTAACGAACAGACACTTACAAATGTTTAAGAGACCAGAATATACAGATGTGGGGCACACCCATCATTTTATAGTAATACTCACTTTTTCGTAGCCACAAGTCGTTCCAAATTAATAAACCGTATTATGGCTTTTGAGCCGTCACCTCTCATAGTTTTCGTCACGTATTCACTGAGATTTTTTGCCACTACCCAGATGGACAACATCATTCACTAGCTCTAACATGTCACTAGCAAGCTAGAATGCAGACCCAAACCCTTGTTAATCTTCAATGAGTAATTTTTAAAACTTGTGGAGCAATCTATATCACATACCGGCGGTCATGTATGTGGAATCTGGCTAGAACCATTTGTGCTTCTTGTGAGTCTTTATGGTCTACAGCATCCTCCACAACAAAATTCCTATCCGAAATTTCATCCTCAACAGATAGTTCCACACTGCAAGAATAGCCACCTCTAAATGTTGTCTAGAGGATATCATCGTTGGTAAAGTTAACCGAAAAGGTGATGATGTGCAGCCTTATTGAATACAGCTGATGAAGGAAATGAATCTTTTATTGTTCCTGTTTGTTCTCAGTGTGAGCTATCATGAAACATGGAAGAGTTTAACATACTTATCATACATATCCTTATTAAGGAGAAATGGTGAAAAATGACTACCAGCGAAGCCGAATACCAGACGAAAATCTTACAAGACAACAATCACGACTTCATTAACGATGTAAAACTTCTAATATTTGGAATATAATGGAAATTTATTAGATAGGTTCAAAACAAGTTCGAACGGTAAGCTGTTTTACACTCGCTTGAATAAGTCGAAACAAACAAAGTCTATGGATGGTCAATTTGGATAGAATCTCGCTGTTCAAAACAACCACTACGTGGTCAGTGATGTAGATGGACTGAAAGTCGAACAGATGAACCTGTAAGGTCGGGTGATGGACGATAGCCAGCTAAATTTACACAAGTTGTAGGTACCACGAAACAATTAACAAACACAATAACAAGTTGTTTTGTTTATTCTAAGTGAGTGGCTGTGCAGCCTGCTAACTAATGTAGAGCTAAACGAGGTAATGGAATGTAGTTTACACATAGTGTATCGAAAAATCGCTCAGTAGAGCTAGGTCTATTGTCCTATTCGCACACGTTCACGTCGTCTATACGCCTGCATTTTTGTGAGACATTCATTTAAACATTATGTATATTTCTGGTCGATTTTTTGCATTTGACTGACACACGTTTTTGTGAATTTTCGACCACTGTTTCTCCCTTTATTCCGACTTCGTTCAGTGATGACTGGTTTGATCGTTCATTTTATCCATGATTCACACTCTAGTGGCGCAGATCATCTCTCATTGCCGCGTTGAAATATTCTACTAAATGTTGAAATGGGCATATCTCCGACTCACTGACCCATCAAAATAGATTTTGTGTGTTCCTCAGCCGTCCATTCTTACCCCATCTAGAGTATACCTTGTGTTCTTTGTTGTGCTGGCATGAAACCGCTTGAGTTCTTTCGATCCAGTTGAGAAAGCGCAGTAAACTTGATTTTATGTCATGTTCAGTTTGCATGTATTGACAGCAATGTTACAAATGCAATCTTCTACAAAACCTTTTGACTACTTCGGACTAGGTCTTTCAATTGTCTACTGTCACAAATAAGCACAACAATCCTGTCTTGTTTTTTATGGTTACTACGTGCAATGATGTGGACTAAAACCAAAAAAACTAACGTAGACTGTAACTATCTTTAGAAAGTGTTTTATTGGTCACAGAAGATCTTTGTACGTATCTAACTAAACTGAATCAGTACAAAACATTAGTCAAAACTGCTGATCAACATTTGGGTGTTCATATACTGTCTGATGATTATGGTGAACGGCGTCGTGATAGAGGAGTGCAAAATTGACTATTCTGAAACCGTTTTTTGAATATTCACTTCCGTTTTTAGTCAACGCACGTGTCAGAAAGAAGCTTTGTGTACTCCACTCTCGGAAAAAGTTCATATTAATGGTACTGTTTGGATGTTGACGCGTAGGCGTTTCTAAATCCGGATAGAGAGAGAAGAAAAAAACTGATGCCGATGAAATCAGCCTTCAGAGTGCATTAAAACACAGCAGTTTAAGTGTAGATTGTCTCAGTTAAATTAGCCGGACAAATATAAGGTGTACACTATGTTGGTTGGCACGCGGAAACTTGAGGATCAAATGATCTAACAAGGCAAGAACGAATTTCTAACGCCAATGGACAATTTGTAGTAAGCACGTCTAAGTGGACACGTTTCTCCCTGTTGAGGTTGGGTAGAAACGAACTGGAGGTTGTGTTCAGTTTCCAAAAAATTCCGTTGATTTAATCAAGCACACAAACTGAAATCTTACTGATGGGTTTCGTTCATACTTATGGCAAAAGTTGCCAAGTACACACAGGATTTTAATTAAGAAATGGCAGTATTCAACAAGAATTTATCAGAAGATGAAAGATATTGTTTTTCTTATGTGCCCTAATGACACACAGTAAAGTTTCATTTAGAAAATTATTGTGCCACACACGGTTTTGGTAGTCCGGTTGATCAGTTTTTAATTAATAGGGTTTTTCAAGGTTACTTATACATTCTAAGATTTGAAATTCATGTGAATAAATTTTCGAAAGTAAATTTTCAAAACATGCCTTCAGTTATTTTCCACTCTGTTACGGAATAGACTAGATTTTCTCGTTCGACTGTTCATGCTAGTAAGCCATGCGTATATCCTGCCCTCACAAGGTGCATGAAACACAAGAGTGTTAGTTACCAGTAGACTAACACGCCGCAGTTTAAATGTACACCATAAGACGCTGAATCAAACGGTTGTAGCGAATACTATAAAAACATTAAGTTATTGTATTTGACGGTTCTCCTGGTGGAGAACATGTAGTTCTTGTTGATGGTTTGAACCCAGCCGAAGCCGGGAATTTTTTCAGACGGGTCGCTTTATGACTGATAAGTTTTCGTACTACTCCCCAGTAAATATTGTAACAATTCATACAGTGTTGGTCAAAAATTGTCAGCAACTGAATAGTATGACAAACGACTACAGATCACACCCTTTTGCATACCGTTTTCCAAACTACTCTTTATTTCTGCTGCATTGATCAAACACTGACAGACGTTAACCAATGTTCCGGTGAACAACACATATGACGATGTTCGAAGTATATCAGTGGGTTTTCTTCACTAATGCTAGTCATCGTAGAAAAAAAGTTTTTGTCAATGAATATGTTCTTAAGAAAAGGTTATTTGCAGAACAAGCCTCAGGAAGAGTATGCGCCAATATCCGATACATTTAAGCAAAACGTTGCTGAATACTTTCAAATCTGTACCATGCCAAGAATATGCACTACTGACAAGCTCTAACGAGACCAAAACTTGAGTATAGAGTCCCTTTTCAAAAGGGAGGATCTGAAATGTCTGTGGGAATGCAACAGCTGTTAAACAATTTGAAGGATTTTTAATATATCTAAATCATAAATCTCCTACTCTTGCCAATAATCTGGATGATGTTCACGTTTAATGACTTTTGTGGCTTTAACTTGGTGAAAAATCTTAGTCGTGCGTTCGTCGAATGCAGTTAGCAGTACATTTACTCTATGCCCTCTCGAAGTTATCGGGCAACCTGAGCACTACTCATAAGTGAATGTGGCTGGGCGTTTGTATGTTTAATCCAGTCGTGCCAAATATGAGTTCGATGGCGTATTGGTCAACATGGTTGTCTCAGGAAAGCGTAGCGGTAGTTGCAGTCCAGACCACAGTATAGTTATGTACGAATCTCAACCAGAGTGCTGCTATACGGAAATTTTATTAGAAGATACAACAGTTGTAATCAACCGTCAGTGACGTTCAATTTACATTTGTCAACTATCGGTCGTAAACGACCTGTAAACAAACTTGAAAAAAGAGACATTGTCCCCTCGGTTTTTGTTCAACGTGGACTTGTAATCACCATAAGTAACAAAAGTGAGTCCCAAGGTTCACGGAGAGTTAACCTTCGATCAAAATGGTTAATCTACTTAGTCACCGATATCGTCCCATTGTGTTTCGTTTGCGCTTACGTATTTGGCATCCCCACGGGAAGAATCTTGGAATGTGGACATTCACTGTAAATAACATATGATTTGGCGAACATTGTTTTCGGTTAGTCATCATTAGATCAACTTGATAACAGTTTATCTTATAATGACATCGAAACTTTGGGCTTTGTGCCACAACATCGTCAGAGCTGAAAGAAGACAAATGTTGAGATGTGTTAACATTTCGTTCTCTCTCACCGGCCGAAGATATAGAACATGCACGTTATATATGACAGACAGTTACAGGCAGACAGGAATGAACACATACATTCACATCACGTATTATGTCATCAACAGCACGGCAACCCGATAGGTTGCTCCAACCATTTTTACGTACACAACGCCGGCTGATGAATTCTGATCAGCATAGCTTCGATGAAGGCCTTCGAGTTGTGACTGCGTGACGATATTTTAAATGAGCTAAGTGAGTCAACTTTGTAGCCTGTTGCCGTGATATGTCTAGCACTCGACGATGTAGGATTTCAAGCGACGGCTTCACAGGTTTAGAAATGTGACGTCATCTGGACGTGTTCCGCAGATTGCTGAAATAGTTCTATTCTGTTCTGCATATATACACACTACAAATGGACTGAAAGACAACGTGACAGACAGAATAGTTAGACAAACTGAATAAACCATTATGTAGAACTGGTCTTATGGTGATTTGAATCCAGCGTAATTGGGCAACCTCATACGTGGGAGATAGCGTAGATTTCATTTTGTGCTTAAAGTCGTTTGCTAGATGATTCACTCGGAATTGCAGGAACAGAAATATGCATTTATTTTGTGTTTGTTGAACTGATTCATTTCACTTACCTATCGTGTTGTGAGTTTCCATGAATTTGTCAGGATATTTATTTGTCAATAAGGCTTTTCATAATATGACTTGTTGTGCATGCAACTTATCAGTGCAGAAAATACTCCTGACTCTTGAGCAAATCATCGTTGTATGCTGCATTAAGAAAACTAGAATATGAAAAGTATTGTCCAACCCATACTGCTTCACGATAAACAGATCGCTGTAATATCCAGGTGGTAAATTCACCTAAAAAACCTGATCTGTATTTTGAGTTAGTTTTATGAGAGAAGGAATATTTTTGGTGAATAAAGTAAAGAAGGTCTAAAAACCGGCTTACTGAACGACTCTCATTCATACCATCTGTGAATTTGTGAGCAAGTTCTTCAAAACACTAGTTGATATTTTTCTGTACAAAGCAAGCTTATATATATAGCTTATTTTTTCGCACCGGCTAGAAATAAAATCATCAAAACTTCTACTATTTTATATTTGTAAAGGGAAGTCAGTGTCAAAATTGAACGCCATCCACAGTTGAACGCAGCTTTTGCATTCGGATAAACCTTTCGGTTGGCCCAATTCGAAAATAAGCACTAAACTCACGTTTCGCTCTTATTATGGTACATCAGTATATCCTCAACATATCCTTGTCATGACTGCCTTACCAGCCCAGAGTCCAAGTTAATCATATCCAACTTTAATAACGCCTTTAAATAATTTCTACTTGGTGGCTCTACCACTCTTCCTGAAAAATTCATCCGCTAGCTTACTCAGCCATCAGACAACACTGTGATTCTGACAGCGCTTGCTTAAAATTCTTCCTCCTTCTCTTTTCAAACACGTTTATTTTCGTGGCTAGCGCTTGCTTATTTCATAGGCATATCATGTCTAATTGGTAATTGTGTAGGTATTTCGTGGGTTTAGAAATGTGACAGCTGCGTGAAAAGCTGGACTTATTGTCAGAGTGTTTCTAATGAGAAATTTTGTACCAGTCTACACCTCTGCAAAACATACATCATAATATCAAAGCTGTGCAATTATTCTCATGTTCAAGTTCGTTTAACAATTACTAGGGTTAGTTATAATAAGGTCCACGATTTGGATACTGTTTGCTTAGTAAATCTTGCTAAGCCTTCGTTTTTGCTTACTGCGACAAACAAAAGTCACTGTGTGAAAATGAACATGTATCGCGCAATATATCATTACATGTATCACAATAATGTAATGTTTTTGTCTGTCCACGGTGTTTTCAACCGCGAATTGGTTTTGAAATGAAGTCGTTACCCTATTTTTTCTGACTAACTAAAAAGTGACTGTTTCCCTCTCCTCCTGATTTACCTCCTGTTAGTATTCTCGCACACGTTCTATCTCATTCTGTAGTTCATCCCCTTATTAGCCAATAGTTTGTGCAATCCGATTGGTCCTTGCACATCATGCTTCCCATACTGGTTGTCTAAAACAGACAAATTGAATGGAGATTGGTGCAAAACTCCCACAACAAACAAGACAGGAGCGCATTCAAGGGAGAAAGCGAAATATTAAACTGAACAGCACTCAAAGCTTATTGTTGCTTTCACATTTACATACACATTATTCAGCCGGACCAGTATGTAAAAAGGGAAATGGACCAGAGTTTTGCTAAAGAGCTAAGAATCAGTTGGAGTATACGTTCTGTCACTTGAAAAGTCTATCTTAATACATAATCTGTGTTTGACTGTGGGTTGTATTCAGTTTATGTCAGCCAAGCGTTTTTGCCGGTAGCTGAAGAAATCTTTTAGTTCTTCATATGCTCGGACTGCATACTTACTGCTAGCTGCGTTGCACAGAATCGAAGACAGACAGACGAGATAGACGGAGTTCAATGTCCTAATAATACAGTCGTATTTAGAAATTTGTTGAAAATTCCACCACGTATATGTGTGGTCTGCCTTTTGCGCTGTATATATATATATATATATATATATATATATATATATATATATATATATATATATATATGAAGGCGCGAGAAGTAGTGATTTCGAAACTTACAGAGCGTCTCATTTTCCATTGCTAACCCTCCATTGGTGTTTCCCACAGGCACAACAACGTTAGCACTGGGTACGTATTTCATATGACTGCTGTGTATACATTACCGAACTGTATGATTAGCTAATTTACCGCATTTAATTCAGCCCACCCTGGTGCTTTGTTGACAAATGTTCGTCATGATTGCGTTAGTTAGACAGCAGTTGATTGTCTTCGGAACGCCGGCACGATGACCTGGTCACTTGGAAGATCGTCCGCACTTATGAGGTTATATACGGCTTGTGGTGGTCAGGATTGTGCCCCGCCCTGATCCAAAGGGACTTCAATCATACTGAATCCATTGTGTTAGACGGACGAATATGACGCGGTCAGTCGAATGACAGTTTCGCTCTTATAGTTGTACCACACAGAGTGCGCTAGAGTGCTCAGATAGAGATGCACAATTCTATAGGTATACAGCAGAACTATCTTCAAAGTTGCGGCACCACTATCCTTCGAATGAAAACAAACGGAGTGAGAAGAGTTATCTTTGAAAAATACTATTCTGATCACTCAATGGTTGACTCTATCAAAAACATCTGGAACAACCTTATTGGCTGATATTGCCTTGAGTACGGACAGTGTTTACAACAGCTATATTGACGTACTGTCTATAGTGAGTTTGAACTACACAAGCTTCTCAATACCAAATATATCAGACTTTTGAATCACTTGTCTCGGGTTTAGTTCCTTGAGGAAGCTGAATTCCTTTGCTTTGCAGATCAGGCTTATGTAGCCAGTACGCTTGGTGGGATTCCTCCGTTCAACTACTTCCCGCTACACCAATCAGCTTTACGTATCAGAAACCACCGTTTCCCTAAAAGTGACATCATTCAGTCACCACCCATTTTACACTCTACTGTGACACCTAATTTAATAGCTTTCTGAAACTTTTAATGGCTACACTATTCGAATAGTAAGTGAACGGGCTGCTGTAATAACCACCATCACAAAACCTGGGTTCCATGCATCGTGCTCCTCTGTGTGGAAGATCCACAAGTCTAATATCCGTATTCGCTTCAGCGCACTTTTAAATGACTTTTCACCCCAGTGATTATCTATCAGAGTCTCGAGCAACACCAAAGGTACACCGTCGGTCTAAAATGCCGGAAACAACAAAGTTTATATCGAGAATGCTGGATGTCGGTCAATCCTACTGGATGTCATTTGTAGTGCCAAAAAGTGATCACTCACCGTGTGCCATCCCACTTTCTGAGGTCTGGAGGTAGAGTCCAGATGACTCTGAAGTGCTTTCCCTTTAGTTAGGTTGAACGTTCCACGAATGTCCAAAAAGACCAGCGTAGACTGTTTATGTATAGAGCTGCAATCTGTCAAATGAAAGAATCTAGAAGTCAGACAAGATGCTTTTATTTTAGAGCTTCTTTAACAAAACGGTTAGCTCCTAAGAGGGTCCTAAGGAGATTCATCTGGGCTTGGTCCTCCGCGGAGTTTTAGAGGCCTGGTCTCTCACGAAACCTCGACGTCATTCAGAGGCAAAACATTTGACAACCGAGGAGTACTTGCGAGGCCGTGAGATACAGTCAACGGCGCAGTTGATCGGTTGATCTGTCATTCGGTTTGTTCCTCCCAACGTTTCCTTTGCCTTCGCGGATAAGAGAAGTCTACTGTTAGCTTCCCACACCACCTCGCTTGCATCTACTTTTTCCACAGCCAAAGACTTTGGGGGATGAAACAGCTTTCCGAAACCTTCGGGTTTGGCGACTGATTTGATCCGGACAGGCTTCTCGGTTCTCTTGAATTTACTTAGTGTGTTTTGAGTGAGCTGTTTCGCGGACCGCAGTGTATTCCCATCCAGCCGGAATTCTGAAACGAGCTTCAAGAAATTAAAGAAAACAACCAGGGATGCAGGGATTATCAACGAAACAAAGTGTTGTGCTACGTGTAGTGGAACCTGCACCACGTACGCTATTTCTTGGTTTTGACCTGGGTTGTGAATGTATTGTAGCGGATCTTATCGTTGTCACTAACGTTCGGTTAGGTATTTTGATGTTGGAAAGAAAGGGGTGGTGATTTAATCTGAGGTGAATATAATACTGGAATGTTGATTAGACCTGGAACGAAATAGGAGGACCATGATAGCATTGGTTCAGTAGCATAATTATGCAGAGTAAGGTTTGGCTTAGTAGGTCTGACCACCGATGTCATGATCAACCGGTGTGGCTGTGTGTGTGAGCTTTTCTGTTATCTTGGCGTGATGGTCAAGATTGTGTGCTGTGTTGATCCGGCGGGTCATGTTACCGGGAACATCGGTCCTTCCAGATTCAGCATTATCAGGTCGACCAAACACGCAAAGCTTGAAAAAATGCAGTTGGGCTCTTTGTAGATGGAGCCAGTGTGTTGTGCTATGTTTCGAATTCATGTTTCCTGGTCTCGTTTCGTGTGTGACGTGTGCTTCTCTCCAGTAGTATTGATCTTTATATGTGTTGCATTTATAGATATGTGGCTCTCAAGCGTATGTGTAGCCAATTAAATTTGTTCGTTGCTCGTGGTCAATGTTGTCGCGATTGTGTGTGATCATATATGTATAACCCGCTGCCTTACAATATAAACTTTTGAGTCAAACTCTTTGTTTGATGGCCCTTATCGTTTTACTGTCCAACTCTGGACGTTCTTGCAGTATCCATAGCCCATACAAACCATGATTATACAACATAAACCAGATACAATACTACATCGGCTGTCTCGCACGATGAACTGGGTCGCCCTATCTATTGTACATGGCACGGTGAATAGGCGAAGACATGTTACTGCAAAACCTCCCCATTCACCACTCTGCCAATGACCCTGTCAACATGAATCCCAGAGGAGACAACGCTCGCACAAGTCTCAGTAACAGGACGACCAACCTGAGACAGGCGCGGGGAGGCGAGACGCTTTCCATTGAGACATGGAATGTGCACACGCTGCTGGATCGATTCAGCACAACAGAACAGCCGGAACGGTACGCTGCACTGATCGAGATGGAACTGCGTCGTCATAGAATCGATATGGCAGTCTTGAGTGAGACAAAGTTCGCAGACCAATGGAACTTGCGGGAAGCAGGTGCTGGCAACGTATTCTGCTGGATAGGTTACTTGGTAGATGGTGCTCGGAAGCATGGTGTCTGTTTCGCACTCGCCGATCGCATCAATGCTTTGATAATAAGCGAACCGCACGGTATTAGCCCTCGAATGCTGTCGATGGGTTTTCGATTCGGTCGAGGTGATTGTGCTATACCTGTGAGTGTTTATGGCGCAGATATGTTGCATACTGATGGTACAAACGACCAGTTCTATGATCACCTGTCCGGTACAATCCGGTCGGCATCAGTGAGTGGCCGACTGTTTATTTCGGGTGATTTGAACGCTCGAGTCGGGTGCGACTCGGTAGCTTGGATGGGAATCATCGAACGTTATGGCATTGGTTCAGTAAACGAGAACAGTGGTCGTCTGTCCCACCTGTGTGCTACTCACAACCTGACTATCACATACCAATGATTCCAGCTGGATGTGAGCGACATCATGACGTGGACTCATCCACGAAGTAGTCATCACCATTTGCTTGACTACGTGATTGTGCCACAGCGCGCTATTCGTGAAATGCATATCACGCGAGTGATGCGCGGCGTTGAATGTAGCGTTGATCATAGACTGGTGAGGACCAAATTGTCTACTCATGTTTGCACGCCTGTTTATCATAGATCACTCGGACAACGACAGAAGTTAGATGTCAAAGGACTGGAGAACAGTAAGACGAGGACTGCTATTCCGCTTGCCGTTGCTGCTCGTCTGTTAAACGCTCCTGCCTTCACTACTTCTGAGGATATGTGGCAATGGCTTGAGGAACAGAGCACGGCACCACCGACGAAGGCGATCTATGACAAAAGCCAGGAGCATCCGGACTGATTTGACGATAGCAACGCGAGAATCTCCAATTAGGTACGAGGGGAGAGTGTGGCGTTTGGCTCCTCCATACTGGACCCAACCAATGAAGCGAAAGCCACATTCTGGAGTGTCCACCTTCAACTGTGAATGAACGACAGCCTGAAGACGTCCACTAAGTTGTGTGTCTAACGCTCAGTGGTGTTGCTTATATTATTGTACGGCAGCGAAACGTGGACAATATATCAGCGGTAAGTGCACTGTCTGAATCGTTCACATTTGCAGTGTCTGTGATGCATCTTAGGTATTTGGTGATTGGAAATATTTCCGAACACTGATGAACTTCAGCGAGCGGACTGAATGGAATGGAGGTGATGTTGATACTGAATCGTTGACTAGGTCACGTTTGTCGGATATGCGATGATCGCATTCCGAAACATCTACTGTACGGACAGCTGAAATCAGGTGAAAGAAATCCTAGTGGTCAAAAATGGAGATATCAGGATGTCATTCAGGTCAACCTTTCACGTTGTGACATTGATTTTAGATGTTGCGAAGATCTGGAGTTGAATCGGTCTGTCTAGAGAAATGTGATCCAAACGGGCTTCTACATCTTCAGTGAGCAGCAGTTGTGCGGCCGAGAATATAAGTGCGCTGTACACAATGGTTACATTAGTGGCGTAGGGGGTGGTGACAACTATATGGCGGTGCGATGCGTGCGGCCGCGAATGCGTTGGTCGTTTGGACTCAATGTCATCAGCGTACTCATAGTACACTGTCGGCCAAGAGACAAGCAGTACGCTACAGTCAGGTAGGTTATATCAGTTACATCCATTTTTTCTTGTTTACATCATCCAACGACTATCATCGTTTGAAGCTCACCCGCTGTCACTGTGAGAAATCTGGTTGTCTGTGGGCTTCTACCTTTCTCTCTCCTTAGTATTGTTGCTGCACTATTTGATGAATGTTTTTCTCTTCTCTTTCAGTTCAGCCTTTCACTTTGATTATACATCATGTCCTCTCTAGAGTTCACTGACATGTACCCAGTGCGGACCTTACCATTACGATCTGCATGTTTATTTATCGAGAGATGGGGGTTTCAATTTCTAGCTAGCCTATGGATTGGTCAATCAGCAGTAGCCTGCTGGACACAAAGACCTCACTCACACACTTCCTGGTCTTATTTATTCAGGTTTACAGTGTAAAAGCAGTGTGTGAACGTAACGGCAAGTGGCATAACGCAAGCCATCTGAGGTGATGGTTAAGGACAGGCATCTTTTGGCTTCGGTCAATATGATAGGCTAATCCAAACCGGACGTCGTCAACCTGTAATGGATGTCTTGCTATAAACAGCCTCCCAGTTTGTCTCTCACGATCACCGATTCATCTTCTCGTCCATCAGACTGCCATTAACTGGAACCTGCATTCCTTTGGAGGTTTTCTTTACAATTTCACTTATACTCTCAGAAACGGGACCCAGCCTATACTTGGTAGGAGGGAAAAGGAACCCGAGCGTCCCCTGCCTGTGCGCAGCTTCATCTATCAAATGAGAAACCTGCACCCGTATTTGGATGAAGCATAACGATACTGATCTTCAACCTCATTTGTTTAAGTAGGTCGATATGTTCCTTTGTCCGTAATGACTGTAGATGGATAGTGCTGTTTCGGATTTACTGTTTAGGATAAAACAGTTTGGTGTTGAACCTTCTTGAGTCATCATTGCACGTTGACATTAGTTTCATTACTTGTTCATGGAAAAACTCATATTATACTTTCTTCTCGATACTGCTGATTCATGTAAACAGGTTACTTAATTCTAGACTGCACACGGGGATTTCCAATCATTGTTTGTCCAGAGGAACTCAAACTGAGTCGGTCATTTAACTATTCAAGGTTTTTGGGATTATGAAATTGGTCACTATAATTGAGCAATTTCTCCGACTGTCTTGAAATATCGACTTGACTTACTTTCTGTACAGAAAGTAATAAACATCTTCTGGAGATCAAAGCTCGAAACCCAGGGCCTCACAAACACAATAAATATAGGGATTATAGAGAATACATAAACGTGGAGATACTGACAACAACCAACCCGAGTTTGACAGATAACCATTCTGTAATAAACACTACGATCGATACCTTTCCGTATTCCTAATTCCGACTGAACTAAACATATTTTACACATTCTTCTTCATGCACTTATGGTAAAATGAAGCCTTGCTGGTGTGTTCAAATTACTATGGAATATAACATTAGCGACTGGTATTAGGACGTGAGCACGCGTACCTATGACTGCCCTATCATCTGGTCCGCGCAGGCTGAGTGATTCTAATTGTCCTTATCATTTTGTTCAACATATTGGGAAAGAAAATGACCAGGATGTTGTCCAGAGTTCTGCTCACGTAGATTACACACGCACATGCGTACCCACTAGTAAACTAGCTAGTTACAGCCGGTCAACGTTGATAAGCCGGTTCGGACCCAAAATGGTTAGGGTAGGTTTCTCGTTGTTGACTGACCGCCCTTGTGTGTCTGCGTTCCCTGGTCACCATAGGTCGCGTAAGCGACCTCCACTGAATCCAGTTACTCATTAGCAATCAAACATCACTTTACAGGATTTTCACACAAATCACAAATATGTATCATCCCACTACAATTGTACAAAAAGCGGGCGTCACCAGTGTGAATTCCCCAAGAAAAGCTCCAAGTTTCTGTTCCAAAAGCCACACAAAATTCCTGCGTATGGCCTTACTAGGCGACTATTGCATCATCAATATAGTACATCTATTCATTTTGGACTAGCAGTGTTATTGAAGAATGTCCTTGTATAGTAGCCTACCATAGTGTGTCCAAGCGAGACCAGCTAACTCTTTCCAGCTACCAGAACAGAACGTCGCTCAAGGATTAAATCACTCTAACTCCGCCCTCTAGTATTGTTAATACAATCGACAAATCGGTCATCCTTGAGTATCTACATTTCACATTTGCGAGCAAAATATTCCCAGAGTATGTCAGCTGGCTAGTAGTAGTGATTGTCACAAAGTGGCAAATTCTGTGGAATTGATTACCCATGGCTTCTAAATGTCACTGGTGCCTAATCGATGTTCCTCAAAGCGGAACGAAGACATCTGTTTTCAGAGGTGTTGGTACTTCCATTTGCCCACATCCACATTTGATTTCAAACCAAAGAACTCCATATGAAACACATACAATAACCACAAGAAAACTAAGCAATCAGGTAGTTCCATTGTTTTAATGGAAACCATTACTCCCACAGCTTGGATGTAGGGTACGTTCTCGTCTCCTATATACAAACGAATAAATGACGGCTCATTCTTAGCTAGTCATGTCGGTTGATGATTGCGGAAGTCGAACCACTTGATCTGTTGTTATGTTATGCTTAGATTACCTGGGAATTTGTGCACACAAGTGTCGGTATATGCAGTGTCTTGTTCTGCTTATGTAAATATCATATCCACGAAAGTTAAACTGACTAGGTGGGTTGGAGACAGATTGATCGATTTTGAGTTAACGACAGTTGAGATTGAATTATGATGCAGACCACCTGCGACGTAGATCTGCATAAATAAAACGGTGTATTACTCAACATTCAGATTTTCGTCTTTCTAAATAAAATCGAATATATTTTGTTATCGATATGAAGAAGAAAAATAATGAGATCGAAAATACCCAGAAAACACCACTGTCCCAAAAAACGATCATGCGACAATTGAAAACATTTGCCACTTCTCAAATTGGTTTACATTTCGATAGTTTTCGAAGTGACTGATCTACTACCTTAGGATGAGCAACCTAGAGCAGAGTAGATACGCAATGGTCACAGATTTAAGTAACTCAGGCAATGGTACATTAAAGTATTTTTCTTTCTCTCACAAAGCCATGAATACCTCTATCAGCCAGTAGTAAATAAAATAAGTCAGTTAAACTGATACCAGCTACCTAGAGACAGGCTTACAGAGACGCCATGTTCATTGAGCTACCTGACTTGTTGCTCATCAAAACAAAATCGTGATGTTCACAGCAGGATGCAACTGCTTTTCATTAGCAGCTCTTGGCCTTCTTCCAGAATGTGTGCACAAAATGATTTTGTGATTGATGGTGTTGGTGGCTGTTGTGAGGTCAACTATCTAATTCATTCGCCTGTTCTTTTTCTCTCTAACTCTCCAGTGACTGTGTCTATTCGGGTCACTTTGTATGTGGCCTTATTGTTTATGCTGACACACCAGTCATCCATTCTGTACTCAGACTACCCATCAATCTAAGCAGAATGAACTGTTCTACGCCACTTGGCACCATCTGAGTCCTCTCTTTGGGGCCTAGTGTTTTCCGTAGCGGGGGTTTAACGATACTGAGGTGACAATAATTTGAATAATTATTGACTGACAGTCTCTGATCAGATCACTG
Organism: Paragonimus heterotremus; assembly: GCA_013368495.1. Classification (NCBI taxonomy): domain Eukaryota; kingdom Metazoa; phylum Platyhelminthes; class Trematoda; order Plagiorchiida; family Troglotrematidae; genus Paragonimus; species Paragonimus heterotremus. The sequence goes on along the minus strand of LUCH01000641.1, from coordinate 94,101 downwards.
TCGGGTAACGAGATCTGTACGGTCCAGTGGCGTCTGCTGCTGCGATTGACCTCTAATGGCGTTCAGTGTGTGCGCACACATTGATGCGGTACGAATGAGAAATTGCTGAGTTTTGATTGGATGGAATAAATGAATTAGTGTGCGAGACACACCGTAGAGGACGCACGCATGCAGTAGGCACACGTATTGAAATGGGCACAAGTGGATTGTGGTAACATAGCCTGCAATGGCCACGATATAAACGGGCTCGAGCTGGCTTCCGTTCGACCGATCGTACACCTGGACTAACACGTATGTTTATGTGATCTTATTTGCTGTTGCGTTCATCACAATGTTGGGAAATACAGACCATTTTGGAACTATCGCATTTGGAATTATCTTATTGCTATTCATCCACGGTAAGTCAAACAAAAAGTGTGCAGGTTATTCACGTATGTCTGGTTGTGAGCGCGTTGCCGTAAGGATCCAAACGGTGGCACTGTTTCCATTTTTGTTGTCTCATATCGGTTTTCAAACTATCGTTAACAAATTGATTCTGATGTCTTGCTGCACCGGGCTTGATCCTGTAGCGAGTAATTTGCGTATTCGTTTACAGAAACCTTGATACATATTTGAGGTTAGTTCCGTTTGAAATGTCTCAGAGGATCACACAAGACAGATCTTCTGGTGAATAAGAACCAACTGTGAAAAGTGTAGACTCCGACTGGATTGGAACCAGCTAATAAACCATCTTTATACAACCTGCCCCTACCAGTGTAGCTGCAAAGGCACTTCGGTGGTCCCGAACTGTCATAATTGGACTCGATTATTCAACCATCCATAGAACCCATCAAATGATTTGGGGGGAGTAGAATGTCTTTGTGGGATTAACACTGAGAGGGCGATTTTACATTGAGTGTTTTCAGGGCAGTTTTATTACTCGTTTGCCTAAGAATGTGTTCGAGTTAAAACAGCCAGTTGGTTATTGTGTGTGTGTCGAGTCGATCAGTTAGAATACTAAGAATCATGTACCCACTGCCTGGATGTTTCCTTCGGACGGCCTCTTGGGTGTTTGTCATATCCAGGTTGTATACGGCTATGCAAGAGGTGTGTTCTATTAGAAAATGACACACAATAATCGTTGGAGTTGCTTATGCCCCATTTCGCAAGCAGCCAGTCTCATCAGATTATGCTCCCCAAATGAGAAAACAGTTCCACACGTATCAGTTGGTGATGTCTTCCGAACCCTAATTAGATAGTTCGGCTTAGCTCTGGACAACAGTCAGTAGGGACCAACAACAGCCCCACTGGATTTCAGCGTGAGCCGTTTGATAAATCTTGTTTGAACAGTCATCCCTCTGGATTGTTTACTGAGGTCCATACAACACATGGGGGTGGGTGAAATTTCTGGGCTTCTGATGTACTTTGGTAGTTCACCTGGTGAAGCTCCTACCGTATTCAGGCATGCTGTTGCTAGTTCAGCCGAAACCAAGGTATTTTTCAGTTGGGTCTCCTCTAAGTCCATCATTTTGCACAGGGGCAATGTCCAAGGTTAGTCATACATGGTTATTCTTCGGTGACTGGATTGGATAAGTCTGTCAGCCTACTACGAACTGCCTGCCCGATCGAATATTGAAATCACAGACCACCGCTTAGTTTCGAGTAGGTAAACTGTCTATCTGAAATATCCTCCACCCTCATCGAAACGTGACAATCTCCCTGGTACAATGTACGGTTAAATCACTCATTTGTACTTGTCAGCATGACCGTTTAGCGCACAGTTGAAAAATGATCCGTCGAGCGAGGCATACCGAACGTCCTCTATGATCATCACGTCGTTACTTACAGCAGATTTTTGGGTTGTGTTCTAGGCCCGCTGTTGTTCCTAATGTTCAGCTTTGAAGCACTTCAACTTATAAGCTTCCGGAGTATGACTGTACACTGACAGCATAAAAATGAGGTGAACAACGGATGGTAGTGATGAATAGAAAATTCTTTCAAAAGATGTTTACACTGGACTACTCGCTCATCGGCTGTAACTGAACTTTCCTAAAACACAAGGTGAAACATAACTGTCAATTGTCGTTTACGGAGTACAGTTTAGAAAACGAAAAGTTACATAACTATTACCTCCAGTGACCGCGATCAAGAAACGAGCACCTTAAAGATGTCAGCCTGTTCCTTAAATGTTCCGCAATGAAGATCACAGTCAAAATGTGGTGAACAGGCTTGCTTTCGCTGTGTCATTTTTAGACGAAACATCACACAATAAGTAAAAAATTACGTGTCACGTTAGGATTGTGTGGAAACTAACACAATGTGAATTTAGTGGCATTTGGGGATTACAGCCATTGTTACTGTGATGCCGTTTCAATTGTTTCAACGGTAACTTCAGTGCTTGAGCAAAAAACTTCTGGGCGCATAGATAAGAGTTTTGTAACCCGATTTCGGTAACCTCCGAAGCGGCCACGATACGACATTTCATACCTCTGGTGTGACAATGTATGGCGCGGTAGGTCGGCTTAAATGCGACATCCGTATTGTCTCTGTGACGCAAGTCGATTAGGTAGGCCAAATTGCGGTGGATATCTTTCGTTTTTGTCTCGTCATCGACCAGGCAAAATGGCTTTCGCGTAACCTCTCCGACAACCGTCTTGTTTTACGATCAATACAACCTGCTTCATAGGAACAAGAGAAGGAGTGGATACAAAACGAGGTAACATTACTGGGCATTGTATCTTTGGTGTGAAGACGTGCAAATGGCTTAAAGGTGAACGATAGCCTTAGTTGCGCAGCACGAAAAGTTATCCTCATGCAATATCCTAACACAGTACGTGGGATGATAAACCAGTTATTTGGGACATCTCAGTTAAGGAACTCTCCTTTGCATTCAAGTCATTGGTACCTCCTTATCTTGGGTTGACTATTCAAGCTTGTGAATTACACTTGAAGAATAGTATTTATTAGATTGGAGGATCACAGTGTGAGGCTACATACCACGTTTTAACGCTTTGGTTACTAAAACTGAGTCAGTTCCCTATGTAGTATCCGTATAGGCGACTGCTAGGCTTACAAATCGATACGAAAAGTGTTCTAACAGAATGAATGCACCCAAGGTCTATCAAGACGAAAAGACTCTCTCGATCAACTCGTGAATGAATAGCGTCAAGCAAATGCAATAATGAATGGGAATAAACGTACACTCACGGTTGCTAATCCGAGGAAGATATTCCACGGACACGTAGCGTCGTAATATTAAAATACTGCAATCAGCTCGACGAATCAACTATGTAGCAGATCATAAGCAAAAGTTGGTCAGATGAGAAGAAGGTGAAACAAATAAACAAAAGTTACAGTCTGTGTGTCAAAATCGAACCTACTTTTAACTAGAAAATGTTGTCAGTCATCAGCAATGTCATTCGAACGCTTTTGAACCGGTGTATGACCTTTATTCTTATTGGTAACAAGCACTGAGTGTTTGTTAAGATGTGAATGTAGCAGGACTGTGTGTCTATTTTTTCGTCTCAATTTGTTGTACTGCGCTTGCTTATGCTCAGTATCATTTCCGAAACTAGCATATATATATAGTTTAGTCCATACTGTGTTGACACCACCCAGTAAGGAGTGGGGGCATATACAAGTACTAAAAATTTGTCCATTTTGTAAAGACGACCATGCCTCCAAGGAAGGAAATGAGCAATCACACGCAGCCTCAGCCACAGTGTACTTAACGTGTAAACGGTTCGGTGTTCGATTGTGGAGATGCAACATATTGAATGAGTAGATTCAGGTGGTTTACTATTGTTCTGCCTCAACCGAACAAGTATGGACACAAATATGTTGGAATGTTATGTTCTTCATAAACTAGAGTAACGTGATCGACATCGACCTCTATTCCTCTCTGTTGGTATAACCTGAGGAAAGTTTGTGACATTCCAGAATCCACCAACATTATGGATTAGTCTTTGTTGATTAGTATACAGTATACGAAACAGAAAGATCTATCTGGGCAAACAGAGATGTTATTGTTAAAAAGAAGTTTCGTAAGGTATTCTAATCATTAGTAGGGTTTGCTGTTGTTAATTACTATGTCAATCGCTCAAAACTCTTACATGTTGTCCATCTTCTTGCGGTTGTTTGTAGAAATGTTACATTTCCTTTGAATTTCCGTCCCCTCTGTAATGTCGCTTGGTGAATTTAATTTTTCACACCGTTCTGAGCGTACGCCTGTGACCTACTTCTGTCATGACGACAGATCTTAATCAGGCCTGTATGGTATTGATTCGGGGTTATGTGGCATTTCATATGATAGACTACTGTACAGTTGTACAGTGAGCTGCCTTGCGTAGGCTCAGTAAGGCTTAACCTAACAGTATACGAAAATCATGCTGTAGCTGACTGACCATTTTGATAGAACTGTTTTTCTACGAGTACTGAAGCGAGTAATCCAGATGCTGACACATTATCATGTCTTCTTTCTTAGACAGCTTTACAGCATCCGTATACTTTGTATTTTTTTCATTCTCTAACTACTTCAGTTTTACTATTGTATAGCACTGTTGCCTTAGTCACGTAAGATGAAGTAAGTATAAGAATCTGTGAGACACACGTATTTGGGTTTGTAGCCCACGACCTGCATTATACTGACGCGCGTTTGATCCCACATTGAAACTGTGTCAAAACACCCAGACTAATGTACTACACTCAACCGCCTCATCCCAATTTTCCTGTTCGCATTGCAAAATAACCTTTATAAATTATATATTCTAACGTCCGAGATTTGTAAAGCAAACTACGAAAGTGCTCAATGAAGTACAATGACTAAATGACTATGATTAGCCAAGTCAGCTTGCTCTTCCAAGAATTGTTTCACTAAGCGGTCGCAACTTTCACATTCAGGTAGTCTTTTGAAAAACTGCACTGAACCTGGGCTTCATCCTTGGACTGAATGTCATCAGCAGCTCATGCTGTCATTCTGATCGATACCACCATGATGTATGTGATGCAAGCACTTGAGGCGAGCAGGAGGCTATTTTACTCCACTGCTGCGAAAACACGATCTGTTGGGATGACGGGTTTAAAGCTCTTCAGGTTGTTTTTAGTCACAGGCTTTGGGTGACATAAATCATTAAGCCTTGAAGCTATTAAGAAACGGATGTTTGATTTTGAGAACTGAATGAGTTCGGCTTCTCATTTCCCCGGAAGGTATGAAAGTAGTTAGTTGCGATCTGTTTTGAGGATGCCAACTGATCATTTGTTGTGTCATTTATGCAGTTAAATGACGTAACATATGAGGGTGGCAAACGATGATTAGCCTGTCCATATGTTGGATAGTACAGATTAAACCCTTCTACCGATTTTGGGGTATCCTAAATCAGACCGTCCGACTAAAGTCTCTCAAAGAGATGGCCAATCAGCTGGCTCAGTGTCCTGAATATCGTCTTTGTTCTGATGAACTATCTGTGAATTAGGGTAACGTGATGAGGCGGTACAGTCAAAACCACACATCACGTCGTAGTCGGATTTATAACACCAATTTTTGTTCACGTAATTCACGATGCTCCCGCTTAGGTGCTTGAACTTACATGACAACTTTGTAACTCAAGTATCATCCTGCTCCATTCTTCCTCTTTAAACTAGGAAAATGGCTACATGGTTGTACACAACAACCACGAATGAATTGCTGTTGATGGTGATAAGCGGTATCACGAGCAGTGTCCTTCTAAAATCCGAAGATCTCTCTAAAATACATCAAAACGTATTCCGAAGTCGAAAATAATGTCTTTGGAAGAAAGAACAACTACCATCAGTTGCCGATAACACCGGTGAACATTCTAGTCAACAATAGTGTTTTGAACTACATTTTATCGCTACCAAAGTTCGTTGAGGTGAATAGTGACACTGAGTAACATAGGTCTTTCTTTTTAGATAACATTTGGTTGTTTAAATAAACACTGATCAACGACATCTTCGTCATATGCACAATATCAGATTTATGGTTTACTGTTGGACAGAATGTTTTTTACCGATAAAAAATACGTCCTGCTTAACAGCCGGTTAATGACAGCCGCCCAGATAAACATAGACCATGAAACTGCCGATATTTTGTGTGACTGTTATAGCCTGCCGACACAGCATATGCACAACTAATCCGATCATGATTGAGCTTGTTACTAAATCTACCACGTGGCTCACATTGATTGTGGAGTCAGTAAACATTGAAAGGCTCCGGCTTGTGCGTTTCGCTATTGACTCTATAAATCTTGTATGACATTTAAACTAGTATGGTGAAGTTATACCTCTTTTGAAAACACAAGCCTCATCTTCGTTCGAACGATCAATAAACCATTTCGTTTGTTAACACGTTAGTTGCTCCTATGTAGCTGTTTTTAACCTGGTAGATTTTCAGAGTTTCTTGTGTGGTAAATGTTACAATGTGTACCGGAACTACAGCGAGAAATCACTCATCGGTATAATGAGGACCGGCCTACCATTTGTTGTCATATCAAATCAGATGGCGAAATAAACTTGATCTCATCGATTCATTGATGAATCTGCGGGTACCAGCCTAAGAGTTCAAGCCCTTTTCGTCAGTACGATTTTCATTCTGATATTACTTAGATATCCACTTTCCAGGAAAATTGGTTTAAAACCATCTTTAATGAATACAGAGTCAGACGGAGAACAAGACAGCATAAGGAAAGTGAAAATCGTACCGTTTACAATCTACTTGTGTCAAGCAGATGAAAGTCTACCATCAGCCTACGTTGCATTCTCGAGGCAGTATGAACCACAATTGAAGATAAGTCATTCAATGGGTTACCACTATGAGACAAAAAACACTTAGTCTGTGAAAATACGTGAATTGTCATCATATGGAGGTTTCTGTCAGGATTGTTTAGTCAGTTAGGGGTTGCGAGAGTAAATAGTTTCTGCAGTAGCTGTTTAGGGTAAAAGTACGGATAAGTTCTTCAAGAGGTTTCCAATATTCCAGTAGGTAAAATTCAAGAGCTTTCATCCTGGCTTTTTATGTAACGTCCTGAAGACGTACTGCAGTTTTAGTGGGTCTCTATGCACAACCTACAATATCTTTGTACACTTTATGACTAGAATGAGATACTGAGTCGGCGTGTTCGATCACTGGTCAGACAAAAACCCCAGTAGCAGCATACAGTACCCTGTGTTTGATGAAAACGTTGTCAGAAATGTAGCAGACAAACATCTCTACACTTATTGTCATTTATGACAGAACATCACTCCAGTGACCACTGTTTAATTGCCTTAAGGTCAGCTTGTAAAACGTTGGAATCACAAGAGTTCCAGCTTTTCAAATCATACGCGTAGAAATGAGAATGGGCGCAAATTCTACCCTGGAAACTAGTAGGAAAGGTTAAAATTATTGTTGGTTATAGACCTGCTTTTTTCTATACACTCACTGAGATAAGTACGAGGGAAGAGAAGTCGAAACCGACTTCGACCTGATAAATGTATTTAGTAGAGAGTATCATCTTCGTTATCGATCACGATGTTGCTCCCAAGGCTATAGTTCACGGCACATACATACGTGCACATGTATATAATAAGGATAGAGAGTAACAGTACGTTTATGATACCTTTGCGTGGCCTCATAGTTCAGTCGGCAGTCGCTTTTAGGAATTCTATCCTTGGTATTGGTTCGAGTTCAGTCAAAGCCAAGAATGCTCACAGTTAAGTCTCTCTTCCACTTTAACAACCCTACCAAAATATTTACCGGCCTTTTTTATGGTGAAACTAGAAAAAAGCTTATGGTATTAACTAGGCATGACATTTTCTACAAGTTGATGACTTGAATACATGTAGTTTGGTTATGAGGGAAAACAGCATAAGACAAAGAAGCATTCTAGCGCTAACCGGTAGACGCGAGTGCTATCCCGAGAGTACTAATAGGTCACCGATCGGTTGAATCGACGTGCACCATCCAAAGTTATCAAGTTTACAATGTGAATTAGTAATAGGAACAAGGGATTACATCCTGTGGTTTGTCGTGGAGCTGTCAAACACTTACAACCCGCCATTTCGTTGTATTCAAGGCCCTTTCGTGTTGTCATTGAAGCAGCTATAATACGAAGAACATGATACTAACTGCACACACACAAATGGTTATAATAGCTTAATCGCAATAGGCAATGGTTAATTTGTATGCGTAACTTGTGCCTCCTAAATCCATCTGTAGCTTCACTAGTTTGCGTTGTTTGTTTCATTTTATAATCTTCTACAAATAAACCATCATCTAACTGATTGCAGTTGTTGCATTCTGATAGATAGTCCAGCCAGCCTGTTTGGAGAAGAGGCAATATATTCAAGTTTCGATTTTCCTAAAGTTGACCAGGAGTGCATCGTCTAGCCATGACAAAGACTGACCTTCACGAACATAAAATTAGAAATGAAAAAACTGTAGCTCGTAAATTTCTAGCAACGTTCATTTGCAACTTTGTTTTTGAGTTCATTGTCTAAAAGGCTTATTTCATAACTGAGATATTGAATTTAGCGTTAACCACAAAATCGTCAACGTTACTGTGGGACAGTGAGCATGCTTGACTAACGATCACCTCAGCAAATATCACTGAGGTTTCGTTCGGGTACATTCGTATGGTTTCTGTTCACGTTGACTAGTTAGAACGGTGTTGCTTGAGAACAACTGGTTTCTTTGAAAAAAACGTCATATTTTATCTTATTCTAACTGCGAGTGTTTGAAATGAAAATGAATACACACTGAAGAGTCTACATGTAATCAGGACCGGTCTGTCTTAGATTTTGTGTCATCTCACCCGGCTAGTCCGCAGTCATCGTATTTCGAACAGTTACTTCGGGTTACTTGACCACCGAGCCTTGAAATACCAGTGATGATGAAGCGATCATTAGTGTAGCGGAAATTCGTCTAAAAAAAGATTTTGAATGGTTAATCCGCACATTTTCGCACCGTTCGTACACTGACTTATAAACCGGAATTCCAGTCCCCAACGCAGCAAGGCTTATATTCAAACGTCCTGAACATTTCTGCCTAATTATTCGTTTGACTATCGTTTCCAGTCATGAGCGTTCCCTGTTTATTTCCTGTTCGTTAGGCCGATTTTATTCATAGATGACTCGTTTGATCTCGTGCTTTATATATTATGTATCCGGTATGAGCCATGACGATATCCGACAACCGCTTCGAGTTATTCCAGTAAGCGTCGGAATAATCACGCCTTAAACTTAATCACTCATCACATCTTCTTGTGTTGTATTTGTTAGTTGACCGGTTAAAACGTTAACTGTCCACCGGTTAAGCTATGTTATGGTTGTTGGAGTTAGTCGATAGTGTTGTAAGAGTTCTCAAATTTTCTGAACAGTTTTTTCCTGCGAACTAATGATTATGAATTTCGGATTAGTTACTTCTAAACCGTCCTTACGTTAAACTGTAAACTGAACAACTCAAAAAGTCAACCTACGTTGGCCACATTTATGCCTGACTAAATTAGTTTCTTATGTAATACCTACAACATGGAATCTTTAAGTCCGTTTATCACTTGTATCGCCAACTGCGCTACATAAACTGGAGAAAATCAGAGCAAGAATCCGAGCGGCACTAAGCAATCTCAATCCATTGGAGTTAACAGACAGTAACTGTGTCTCCAATCGCAATTTATTGAAAAATAAAAATCACTGTTTGTAGGAGAACAGCTGAATTCACAACCGTTATTAAACAATAGACGTTCTTACGTTGTAATTGGCCAGTTTGTTGCTGTGTTGTTTCATGATGTTGCATTTAGCAGCTCGGTTGTTTCAAACAGATACGCATTCAACAGCATCTGATCACCGTCTTAAGCACGTTCATTAGTATATCGTATTCAAAAGCTTAATGGATAATTCTTCCCAATACATTTCTTCCAACTTGCCCGATGTGATAGCGACAGCAGTCTGATAAACACAGATTAAGCACTATTGTTCAATTCAACCTTCAATCAGCTAAATCGCACGGTTATGAGTATATCAAGTTACCACACGGTTTAAAACTACTGTTGTTTTATCTGTACCAACTAGTTGACGATCGGCCAAGATATTTCAAAAGTTTGGGAAGTTTGTTCAGAAAGTAATGCTCAACGAGAATAATAATAATACTTTATTCACTGAACAGGGTGACGGAAGATATCGATGTTACATAAATGTGTGTAAGTGGAAGTGTAATGAAATTGGACTGGAACGGTTTCTTGATTGAACGAAGTTCAATCAATCGATGTTCACGCAAAGGCCGCTACAGACAAATTATGGTCAAACTGATACCAACTGATCATAGACGGCGATCAGCTGCTGTTGAATGCGTATCCGTTTCAAACAACCGAGCTGCTAGATGCAAGATCATGGAACAATACAACAACAAACTGGCCAATTACAACGAGAGAACGTCTCTTGTTTAATGGCGGTTGTGAATTCAGCTGTTCTCCCACAAACGGTGTTTTTTTCTTCAATAAATTGAGATTGTTTAGTGCCGCCTAGATTCCTTTTCTGACTTCCTGTCCATTGGATAGCTCAGTACGCGTCAATGGATGTCCACTTCTCAGTACTGTTTGCGCAGTCATTCCACTAGCACTCATTTGTCTCCTAATCTCGCACGTGTTCTTCGTTAGTTTATCTGACCCAGTGAAAACCAGTTGAGCTGGATTTGCTAACTTGGAAATGTATACTATTTTGACAATTGGTTGGATTGTACTGAGCACAATGATGTTTCATCTTTTTGCGGCAAGAAGGTGAATGGGGGATTACTCAGATAGAGAATCACTGACGAGAGATTCACAGATTGCATGAGTATTCCCACAATACAAATTGATAATGGTCGAGTCCGTATATTGGCTACCACCCGGTCGGATGGTGGGATGAGTTGGTGTAGGAGAAAACTTTACTCCTTTCGAAGGAAATTCACATCAACTGAGCAGCTCATTTCCCTGTCCACTCGTGTGCTATGTATGAGATATTTTATCCAGTCGATTAAAACCATTAAATCTATTTAGTCTTTTAGGAAAATCGATATCATTCGTCCATTGGTAATCATCTCAGGTTACCTTGTATACTGATACTGATAGGCGACTGTATGGGCAACCGGTCAGTAGCGAGAAGCAAGTTCATTTTATGCCCTGGTCACACCGGATGATTGATAGTCACTATCCATTGTCAACTTTTTCCAAGATTTCATTAAAGTAATCAAACGACGATCCACTTAGAAATGTAGTCAAATATCAGGCTGCTAAATCAGTAGTTTTGAAAGCCTTTGGAAATACAGAATGCACCACAAGCCTCGTTCTGTCGACAGTTTTTCGAATTCAATCAGTGGAACTTCCCGGAATCTTGTCAGTACCAAAATCTCTTGTAGCACATTACAAATGGTATTCACAGTAGTGTTTGTGCAACTAACTATGATGCACAGCACCTTTGACTTAAGTCGTAGTACAAAATCCATAAAAACAACGCCATACTCTCCGTTTGTTTGCCAACATGTGTGCATGTAAGTTGCACACTGTCGATTCGCATCAACACGGACAATGAGACCTTTGTTCAGAGTTCGAATGAGTGAACTGTGTTGTTCCATATGCATAACTAGCACCTTCTTAATAATCACGTTGTGCTGTTCAACATTCCTTGATTGGCTGATCTAATACAGGACCTCAGCTGACGAATATGTCTGCATCTGTGAGTGATTATGGTCAAAAACTGCTTTAGAATGAGATTTTAAACATAACTGAATTAATTTCTGTTCAGATGGTTTTGTTTCAGTATCCGATGTTTTGCCGGAGGTAACAGATGATCTGTTACCTATAAAGACTAGTGGTTCTGCCTTTGTGTAAATTTAGATGACAGTCAGTTGTGGAAAATTGGCATTGACAAAAACAGCATACCCAAACGCGACAAGTGCTCTACTAGTTGATCTACGAAGCCACTCCGAGTGGTCGGAAATTGCACACTTGGACTCTGTTACCCACCCGCCTCATTTTCTAATATGGACTCCACTAAATGATCCAGGAGATTGACTGCCTCGACAAGGTTTTTCACATTTCAGAGAAATCCATCAACGCCACTGCTGAAATAGAAATAGAAATCGTATTACACAATGTATTACATAAGTTGAACACCACTGATAACTGATCGCGGCTGTTAGCCTCCTTCGGAAAGGAGTATTGTACTCGAATTTCGCTTTTGCTAGGACTCATCGTTAATGCATATTCCTGACACGGCCAAGATTTGTACCCCGTTTACGCTTTCACGTGTTTCCCTGTTGACTACTACTCCAGTGACCTCATATTAGGCGTGACTGAATCGTCGTATACAAACAGTCAGCCACATTCACCTGTAAGTATATGGGGGTGCAACGGCTGCGATCATTTGAGTGATGTTTAGCCCATATAATAAACCAAAATCCCTTACAAATCACAAGTAATCATACATATTGCTCGACAGGTTAATGATTTCTGTGACCTCAGCTTAGAGGGAAGTCACAGTCGTCGGATCATCGATTGGAGTTAATGGAGTATTTGTTATCTCCTTTCGGGCCACCGGTCAGTCTGAATATGACTCTGCTTTTATTATTCAATAGTGTTCTCAATGTGGTGCACCGGACCAGAGAAAACTGTCATGTAATTTATGCAGTTACATACAATCAGATGTTGTCAAACTGTCTATTGAAAGCATAACAAGCTTATGTGTGGAGATCTGCTAGCTTTATCCAATTACCTGGAAGGTAGATACATCTTAAAAATGACAATAAACGTCTTTACACTGTTAACCCAGGCGAGCAACAGAAATCTTAAAACCGTTGTATAGTGAAATCCCTAAATCATGATTGTTAACAGGGCTTGAACGATTGCCTAGATAATGTAGCCATTGATTTACTTTCACGGTTTAAATTATCGGTGTAAATTACCTTAACGTGTGTCCCATGAATCGTAAGAATTCGCAAACGTAGTGTGGTGTGGATGAGCGATTGCACCATTCTACTCAAGTTATTACTATTCAGTCGTGAGGGAGGAGCATGGATTTAGGCATGGAAGAAACGTTTGAGTGCATTTTGGCGTGAAATGGTTTTCGGTACATGCAGGAAGTGGGCATTGGTGACCATTACAACGGGGACATTCTGGAACCAATGCTGTAAGTGAATGCGTGTATCTGTTTGTTGTTATGTTGGAGCACATAACAGATGCGTTGGTTCCCGTCAATAAACACTCGTTGTGATACCCGCGTTACTGGCTAGTAGCATTAGTACTCCCGTTTGCTTTGGGTATGAACTGCATGCATAACGTCAATAAGTATAGCTCTATATTGCTCGGTTATTTGATAGTAACTGTTTTAACTGTGGTTGGTAGCGGAAACATTTTTTATTACACGGGAATTCTTTACCGGATGTATACAATTTGTATCCTAAATATACAAAAGCTTTGTTCTGTTATAATTACTTACACTTCTGAATTCTCATGAACCTATTTGTGGGCCGGTATTTCAGGGAACCGATCAATGGTTCGTTGTAATAGAGTTTCAGTAGAACTTACACATAGTGCGTTTTTCAGGTAGTCCGTCTGGTTAGACACTATGACTTGCAACCAGTTTGCATCCGTTAAAATCTTAAGGGTAACAATTTTTAATTGTTTCACTGTAATCCAGCGTTCACCAAATACATTTGCATGCATTCACAAACAGCCATGGGATTGACCAAGCAGTTCTTTGACTCAAGCCACCGTTAGTTGTGACAGTGACAACAACTACTGATGATGATGAACAATGTTGGAAAGCTGTCTGAAACAAGTTAGAAAGGCTAGCGATAACGTAGATCCGGACACACCACTGACTGTCATATGTCTTCCTGTCGGATAGCATTTCAAATCAGTTATTCTGGCGATTACAAGAACTTTGACCTGGCGAGCGACACCTACGGACCTCATTCAATAGAAAAAACAGAAATTTTATACTTAGTGAATATGAAATGGCTACCTCAGTAAACAATACCAGATATAGATAGAACATCACCCACAGTTGATCCAAGCTGCTGTCGCATTCCCATAGTCTTTCCAGTCGGTCTCCTTCGCACAGCAGAAGCACTAGACTCGAGTTTCGAACACAGTTGCCTCATGAAAAGCGTGGCCGTGGTTCAATTCCCGGCAGTGGCGAGGATATGCACTACTGACGAGCTTTAATGAGAGCGAAACTCGAGTCTAGTGCTTCTGCTGTTCGAAAGGGGCCGACTGGAAAGTCTATGGGAATGCGACAGCTGCGATCAATTGTGAGTGATGTTCAGTCTATGTGAAAATCAAAGTCCCCTACTACTCATCAGTAATACCAGATATGACAAACGTCTAATTGGCATATACAGTTCTTGCATTTATGTTCTTCGGGTAATTAGTTGGTTATCTGTGGTTTGTTGAAGTATTACTGGCGAACTGTTACACCTTCATTTAATCTATCTTGAACTAACCGACAGAAACAGTTGTGGTCGAACGCAGAATATCTACCTAGGAAGCCATCATTCTTCTGTTTCACCTCTCAGTTCCAGCGAATACAGGAAGTCTTTTGAACATTACAGATGACAACTATCGGTAATGACATTATGTGATTTCCCCGATCTCGCTGCTACCTTATTGAAAATATTGCAAACTAACTAGCTGATAATGTCTGAGTAGGGAAAACAGTCCACAGTTATTAGCAAGCTATTGTAGTGAGGAACTCTGTGGTTCTGCGCCCGCTATTTAACTTAACAATTTGTTTCCAGTGTATCTTTCGTTTAATTTTATTTGTCTAGTGATCGAGATTCGGACTGGCAGCTTTGGTGTTGTGTGCCTGAACGCTTGTTCGCTAGTTCCATGATTATGATGTGGTACGGAGTGATGAGCTCCACTCTTCTGATTAGGCTATGTTGGTCCACCTCAAAAATATCTTGGTGTTCACAATGACACGTTTCATCAAACGATTTCGTGGCACTTATTATGTTATTTTGTTTCTGATTACTTCTTTCTTACTCACTATCTCACAGCCTTCAAAACCAGTATGTCAATGGCCGACTGGGACAAAGTCGACTCATGCTTTTTTGTTGTATTTTCAAGTTCGTATAACAGTTCTGTGCAAGTTTTCCATTACTTGCAATTAACCCTCACAAATCACGTCTGTCCGAATCAAATAGGTTCACGATAAATCATTCTAGGCACTTATCTTTGATGGTTGACTCACCTGTCAGGCAATTAGGTCAGACGGTACGCCAAAACGTTCATCATGCACCTGCAAGCCTATCAACTGGTTACCCTCTCGCGGTATAGGCTATAGGATGTCAGTGGTAAAACAGACCTGATTCAAGGACACTCATGACCGTTTTTGTAGAGAATTATTTTTCCTGTACTGTTTTTTCCAGCAGTATCTCGACTACTGAACGCCCTTCGTTCCTACTGTCTTTCATCTACCCATGTGACCCAAATTAAATTGACATGTATCATACGCTTTCGATGCATGCCGCTGTCAGAATCTAGGCGACATTATAGCTTGTGTTTCCGAAGCCGTTCGTTCAAGCTCGGTGTGTGTGTGTGTGTTATCGTGGTTATAGTCGCCTCCAGAATGTCCTGCTGTCAAGGCTTTGTTCTTGAGTACTTATACGAAGAAAAGAGGGGGCACAGTGACGGTAAGCTGCAGTTACGATGCAGTCAGGAGACCAGTTATAATAATGAAAACTGTCAACAGTTGCCTCATGATAACCTTGTGCACATTTTCAAAGTTGGCCCACTACCAACTCATTGCCAATTTCCCACAACGAGAGACGCCATTTCAAGTGGCTAGATGACAGAACTCGGTGACCGGTACTGCCTCGAAACTCTAAATATGAGAGACGTCGGATCGGTTCATAATCTGTCAATCATTCCGCTCATTGACGTGTGCGTGTGTGTGGCAATTTCAGTCAAGCTTAGGGTAGCAATCGTCCTTGAACTTTCCAGGCCGTAATCAAACACGGTAATCGATAAAATCGATGTGGTAATTCGTTGGCATGTTAACTTCATGAACCGTATAGATTTGATTTTGGTTGCACTAAAAGTGCCTGTAAATTCAGCCTTTTCTCCTCCTAGGCGCTGTCCTGGGAAGACCTTCTATTCAAATGCAGTTTAACTGTGAGTATTTGTTGGGATGTGTATTGGACAGACGTCACTATATCGTTGAATCCGTTTACCAGTGCCTGCTGGGACATAAATGCTGCCATATGAATGGAAAGAGCATTCAATCTGTCGTTCCCATTTGGGAGGAGGTGATCATGACGAGTGATTTAAGTATTTCCGTCATCTCCTCAAACTCATTAGTCGACAACTGGACGTCTTCAACTTTTATTTTTCCCGTGGTTTGCTGAAGTATACGGTGGCAATGTTTGGTTACATTAGTAAATACGCTCAGGACTATCTGGTTTCGGCTAGGCTGAAAACCGGGAGCTTAACCCAGGTACTCAGCGTCATCATCACCTTGTCCGTCTGTTCTATTTTTTCAAAATACAAACGAAATCCTATTGTAGAAAACTGACAAAGCTTGAGCGTATCCCTTAAAATTTCTAATTGCAGGCACTGCTACATATCGATTATTCGGGTTCTGTTATGAAAACGTTTGAGACAGTCTGATGTAATGTTTGATTCGGCTGGGTGACTGACCACAAGTGGTTAGTGTGTTCAAGATCTTGATAACCATACAGTCGCCATTTCTACCTCAAATTATCATGACTCTCAGGGTTGTATTTGTCTGACATCATTCAGTTCACGTCTGTCTTTGTATGACATATGAAAGTAAAAGTCCTTTGGTTTAAAAGTTGTGTTTATTTTTTCTTCATAACGACTTCTGTGACACATCCTCATTAGCCAAGTACTTACCAAGTTAAACCTTCTGGGGAATTGGAATATTTTACAACTTTTGCCAGTGGCACTCCTTGTTAGTCATAACTGAATAACCCAAGGTTACTGCAGAGTTGAATGAATCTTGTCGAAAGACAAAGATAAATTTTTGATGGAAATGTTCCAGTCAATTTTTGACTGGTGAATAAAATCAAGAGCAATACAAATGCACCTTACTTTTCTGGTTGTGTTCATTTCTACTCATTGCTTTATGATCACGTCCTCAGCATCAGAATTACACTTCTATAATTAGTTACTATACCGTTAACCCCACACAAGACACGATCGAACGATTAGTAGTAAATGTTTCTCCATAACAACTTATGAGTAATAGTATGATTTCTGGATCTTATTGTTAGTATCGTCATCAGCTTTGAGTGGCACATGTGGGTACTATGGGTGTGGATGCCATTAAGTCCGACAGCAGTCCACGAAGTAGGTAAGTTACAAATGAGTATGTATGAAAGACAAACTACGTATAAAAGTGACGAAGATTCCGACCGAAGAAGGGTCAACAGTCTAATGGGTTCATAATGGTCATTGTCCACGAGGACATTTCCAACTGTCTGCTGGGATGATCCCGAGTTCTTCACTTTGACTGCAGGCATTTGTCCATCTTACAAAGCCTACAGCTTGTCATCATCTGGCCTATTTGCGGCGATAATGGTAAGGTCAGCAGTGATAATAAACACTACTTCACTTAGAGGGATCACGGGAACTGTGTTATCCTCAAGGATGATAACTCAAATTAGGTGGTCCCGAATGTCGACTGTTTTACAGACGTGACCAAGAGTACGATTTGTTGCTGGTTTAAGGATATTTTCCTCCGCTGAAACAACATGATCAATAATTCTGGACGACTGCGGACGATAAAATTAATTGCGTTCATACTCATGGAACATACTAACTGTCTGTCGTTGTTCGAACGTGCCGTGAAAAACTTATCTTGCACCATGTGGTGTAACTGGTTACAGGTAATTAAATTTCAGTGTTTAAAAGCGGCGTTGGTGGATTCCAGCGTGAAGTGATCAAGGAATCCTGCTTGGACAGTTGGTTGAGTGGATCATTTCATGAATTCTATATGACACAGACGGTTGGACAGGTGAATGAGTACAACTGTGTAAGTTTGGAAGTTTCAGCGTGGCTTCAACCAGTGAAGCGCTTGTCGCATTTGAGCATGTTGTTGCTGTCGGTGGTTCGAATCCAGTCGAAGCCTAGATTTTTCGCAGTCGGATCTCATCTGAACTAGGAAGTCTACCATACTATTTAAGGGTAATTTTTTAAAATTTCATTTCCTAAGTCATTGGATACTTTTCAGATTATTGAAAACGTGATAAGTTCTAGCCGAAAAACGTACACCGCTGGTTTAATTCAAACGAACTAAATCTCCTTTTGCCGTCGTTATCAGGTTTCACAAGGACTTTTGCCTGCTGTAACCCAAGACGGATAGAGTGTAGAGTGACAGGTGTGAATGCGTTTCAGGCAACAACTTTGCTTTGATCAAAAAGAAATATAGATGCTTTTCGATGATATAATTTCCTTCGGGTTTTATTAGTAAATGCATCAAGGCGGCAGGCGATTTACCACGCTTGTGTAATACTATACGGCGTTATGGGTCTTGGTGAAAACCGTCTGGCGTTGAGACTACTATGACGTCAGTGTGCTGACCGTCTCGGGTTAGTAGATCATCGACGTACTCACAACGAACCATCAACGTAGAGACGTTGATTTTTGGCTGGGTTAATAAATTAAGTCCATATATATATATATATATATATATATATATATATATATATATATGTATCTTGTCAATCAGCTTCCCCCATCGTTTGTTAAGTACACGCTCCTGTTTTCAGAAGGACCATGGTGACCTTCTACATTTCCTTCTCCTCAGGTTTGTTGATTCATTGTACAATGAAGTTTTTCTGATTTTCTGTCCATATTCAAGTCTTTGTCATTATACCTAATCCCATATAAAAGGAATTACTTTTTACTGACATACTGAAATTCTTCCTATCCTATTTTTTCAGTATCCTTCTTTCCGACCAGAATCTTACCATTGGAGTCCCTTTGTGTTTTCGTTTCAATTTCATATTAACGTATCAACTGGCTAACTAGCATTGAACGGCTTGACCACGAAGACCTAAACTCGAGTGTTATGTGCAGGCTTCCTTTGAGTCCGATCACTGTGATCGGCGGATCCAAAACCTGTTGGTGCCAACCATATGACCTCAAGCAGACACTTAAGATGTAAAACAAGTTTACTAAGCCATTTACTCTTGTCCTGGATTTTGTGGTTATCATGTTGACTGACCAACATTTAGACAAGGGCATTCACTGACTACAGCTTTCAACCTATGCTCTTTATTCAAAGCACTAGTTTGCTGATCTATTCAGGACAAAGTAACTCAAAAACATAATTTAACAATATGTCCGGTAACAATTAGTGAATTTTTACATGCCCTCACTTCACTCAACCATTTCTATCCAACGAACCAAACTGTTTGTCAGGGGATTCAATGATGTAACGAGGAATAACATCACAAACGCGTACACCTTCCTTTGCTCATATTTCTTCGTCAACACGAGGACACAAACCAACGATCAATTAACGGTGCCTACAGACTTCCGGGGTCCCTGTTTCATGAGAAGCGTGAGAACAGGTTGTTACTAATTGCGTAACCAATCCAAAGTTTCTTGATATCACTTACTCGGTAATGTGCGTTCGTAAACAGTTGCACAATGGGTAAAAGCCGGTTGTTATTTTCATGTTTAGTGCACAAATGAGGTGATTCGTTAATCTGACAAACTGTCACTCTATTTCGAAACACAGTGCGCTACTTTGTTCTACTAGTTTATATGAGCGACTACCCGCATCCAAATTCGCATATTCGACTTGATTTGTCTTGTGACAAAGTGCTTTTAGCGGGAAGCGTTTGAAGTGTAGTTAGGAAATATTTACCTACAGATAAGAATGCGTAATAGCAGCTTTGCAATGTACAACTTAGCATCATGATAAACGGGCTGTTAACGTCATTTCAATTAATAGATACCAGCACAGAGACTCGCAGTTTGGATACACCGACCTATGTCTCACTTATTAGAAAGCATTTTTGGGAATTCCTGTTGAAATTTTCAGGATAAATACTCTCTTTAAAGTTGCTCAAGAACAACGCATACTCTCGTCTACCATTAACTGACTCACATAATTTACTTGTTCCGTGAAACACTGTTGTTATTACGTAGTCTACATCAAACGAAAATAGAACTGGTAAAATGGAAAAATGGATCTATCCGAGTATTCCAACCCCGACAGTGTAATATCACTAAGATGGGAAGATTCCATCCAAGATTAACTCTCATGTTCGGGTGGGACTTGAAGAAGTAAGACTCAGACATGTTGGTTCATCCGTTTCGTCTTCTTGGCCACAACAGTGTTGAATGACACCTTTACCGTTGCCTCATGTGAAGCTCAAACTGGGTTAGCAAGCAAACTCGGATTCCTTGGAAATTCATCCAGTTTTTCTACCTCGAAGTTGCGCATCATTCTGAACAGTGATCGTTTGTAAAATATGCAAGACGAACATTACTAGAAAAGTATGAATAACACTGAAGTGTCTGTCATTATGCTCGCTTCCATACTGCACCAACACTTGAAAAGAACATATAGACCTTTCTTCCTCATCTTGAAAGATATTTAACAGTTATATAAAGGATTCTGAGGCGGAATATCGGAAGAATTGTGGGGCCTAAGAAAATCCCCTACCCGGAGAAACTGGCAGAATTAGGCCAATTCTCAGTGAACTACAGACACTTCGCAGGAGCCCTCATTATTGCTTATAAAATACACCACACCCTTTGTAATGCACTGGCATATTTCTCATTGGATAAAGAAGAACTTCCAAATGGCCACCAGCTGAGATTGAGTAATAGAGTAGGTAGGTTATTTTCTAAACAGGACAGTTTCAAATTGCGGTCTGTTCTCACTGGATAGTATTGCCCAACTCGGTGGTCACGGCTGATTCAAGTGAAAGGTTTAAAATTCTACCCCCTTGGCATACCCCTGAGACTCAACCTACGTTATGAGTTTCTTAGCCGCCATTCGGACCCAGTCTCACAGATCTGATAGAACGTTGATTCAGTATGTTTTCAATGTACGCTGTCAATATGATTACACGCCAACAGTGTCATTGAGGTTTCTTTTAATTCACTTCTGTTCACGTATTCTTTACACCGACGTCTCTTGCGACATAATTTTCTGTGACCAACACGGAGGAAGGAACGCACACCCAAAGACATCTGCCTAGCCTGTAACAAATCGTAAGTTTATGATCTTACGCAGAGATCTACGCAGGGAGTCCAGTATCATCATTCCAGGTCAAAGGTAATCCTCTCCGTTCTCTAGCGCTTTGTGCTTGAAGTTGAGTTGTTAGCGCTCAGTGAATAGCGACGGGTAGATTGCCCATTCAAATCCCAGGTCGTTTACATCTGTCTGGGTAACCCAAAAACCAGGACGAAGCTGGTCATAGGTGTGTGTGTTCATTTACATAAGTTCGTCGAAGTAAAAAATTATGCGACGTTTCTTAATAACACTCGACGCTATTCCTTTGTTAACGCACAGTCTAACTTAAAACCTGTAACATCTAAAAGACTGAAGTCAAGGCCATTGACTTTTCAAGCCATAACTTGTTCAATAATTACAGTTGCTAACGGAATTAGACGGACAGTTTTCCGATGCATTCTCAGACACCTCACCAATGACAATGGTTTTGTGAGAATCTTTATCATTTCACCGACCACCAGACCAGTTGTGTTTCGTGCATTACAGACCAAACCCATGATTGATTCCACAGACACGCTGTTCATGAGACAACCGTGTTTACCCCTGCGCCATTGACCTCACGTTAGGCACGACCGAATTGTCGTATGTGAAAACTCAACCACTTTCGCTTGTGAGTAGTGATCAGTTTGCCCGATCGCCTCGAGAGCAGACACAGTTGCTGTCTGTTAACTCCAATCGATATTGAGGTTACAGAAATGCCAAAACAACCACTTTCATTAAACCATTATTGTGTGCATGGAACTGTCGAATTTCCCAAAGACTTGTCGTGATATAAATTATCCAACTCTGTTGTCACGGCTGAATCGATTGAAGATTTTGAAACACTACTCCATCGATACATATGAGAGAGACAATCTACACTACAAATTTCCACACCACTACAATAGCTCAGTCTTATAGGTCATTAGCTGTGCATGTCTGATTGGGTGTTGTTTCAGTGTTTTTCAGTGTTCCTTGCAGAAATGATTGTAACCAGCGGCCCCATTGAATTCACGTTTTTCACTTTCTGTTCATTCCTCTGAATCGTCAGACGTAATTTTTCACTGACCAATACACAGAGAGATGAACGCGCAAACAAAAACCTATATATATCTCTCTTCAGCAGTGACCTATGAATCTATGAGTAGGTTGATTGCTTATCTTAAATATTACAGATCGACTACGACACCGTTTCCGAATCTCCACACTGTCGGGTTGTTGAAGGACAAGCATGTCTCTCTCATTACGTTTAGGATCATCTCACACTATGAGTTAGAAACCGAACGAAATAAACAAAAGAAATGCGACGATTTTGAATGCCATCATTTTTGCGGATCTTTTCATTACTGACCAACCAACATCTGGTGAGTCCTGTTGGATGAGCAAAAACACGTATCCCATCCACAGTCGTTCGGCGTAAATGTTGGATGTTCGGCTTACCCACTCAGAGATTGAAGAACATGTCCATACTTGCCCCAACTTGGCTCATAAATCATGTCACGATCCCTCGGGTGACAACCGCGGGAACGGAATGGGCAGTGAACTGAGTCATTCGATCCAGGGGCTTTCAATCGTGAACCTGTGTACACTGTAATCATATACAGGTCAAAGGCGCCTGTTGCAAACATACCCCCTCCCTACGAAGGAAGGGTGTGTAAAATGAAACATGGTTCCGACTCGGTCAATCCTGTATAATGTCAAGCTATCACACGGTCTAGTTACATTTCACGTGAGCTGCAAAAGAACAAGACAATGTGAACACTAATTGACCGACAGACTGTCTTTTTTTCTCGTACTGTTCGATTAGGGGACAGATCGTATTTGTAGACCACCGGCACAGCCCTATTGATAATGACAGCATTTACCACCAATAAAGTTGTCTATACGAGTAAGTAGTGTTTTGTTTGTAATAAGTTGACCATTCTTCACAGCTGATCACAGCTGTTGCATTCCCACAAATTTTCCAGCTAATTCCTTTCGAAAAGACGCACGGGACTAGAGTTTCGCTCTTGTTAGAGCTCGCCAATAGTGCACATAGTTGCAATCGTCGGGGTTAGAACTCCAGCCACGTTTACATGAGGCAAAAGTGTTAACCTCACTTTGTGCACGACCGCTGTGCCATGTGCAAACGGCCAGTCACATTCACTTGCGAGTAATGGTCATATTGTCCTATCGTTGCGAGAGAGGACAGGATAAATGCCTCGTTAACTCCAGCCGATGATCCCACAAACTATTGAGCAGTATTTTAGTTACCAGTAAGTTGGAGAGGATTGTCATTCTGCTGGATGACCGGCCGTTACATTCTCCAAGCTATCGAGTAACTGCAGAATAAGTGATGTTCATTTCAAAACAATTCATTCAAGTGAAGCATTATTACATATGGTGGCCAAATTTCCTTCAGACACATCCAAATGTCCAA
>LUCH01000641.1:38896-70375 GCA_013368495.1 Paragonimus heterotremus | reverse complement strand
TGAAGATAACATACGTGAAACGTATGGATTTTATGCCAATTAAGCTTTTTTGAGTGCATGCAAAACTACCGTTTATTTCAAGGATAGTCGGACAGACCGTAGGTGAGTAAACGCTGTGTGCCTGTCTGTGGCTGTTCATGCCCGCGGCAGGCAGGGGAATCATCAGTGCCATAGGTCGTGGTGACATGACTGTATGGCGTTGCAATGTGTGCAGCCGCGAATGCGCTAGCCGTTTGGGGTTAGTTGGTCACAAGCATACTCGTAGTGCACCGTCGACGAGGAGACAATCAGTACGTTAGGCTCAGGTTGGTCATATCAATATGTCCATTCTATTTTTGCTGATGACTGCATCAACCAGGACTATGGTCATTTGGCAACTTATCCGCTCCTCGTTCCAGAAGCTTGAGCGTCTACAGCCTTCTACTCATTCTTCCCTTCAGCTTTCTTGGTGTATCGTAGGATGAATGGTTAGCTTGCTGTTTTCCTAGCCCAATCTGAATGTTGTTCTTCACTCTTATTCTCTCTGGAATGCAGTAACGTCCATCCGTACACTGAGATGCTTCTTGCATTACAGTTTACATATCTTTCTTCTCAGTATAGATTTCGTCATTGCAGTCTCTCTCTGTCTGTTTATTTTCCGAGATATAAGGGTTCCCTTTTCGTGCTAGCCATTCAAACGGCTAACCAGCATTGGCCGGTTGGACACGAAAGCCTCACTCACACACCACCTGGTCTTGTTTCTTCGAGTTTACACGGGATACGTGGTTTATGAGTGGGATCAGAAGTGGTGCAGCGCAAGCCACTTGGAGTGATGGTTTGAAGCGTAGGCGTCCTATGGCTTTGGTCACTGTGACGGGCTAATCCGTTTCCGAAGCCGCCAACCGGATGGTCATGCCGGTAATGGATTGACCATATGAAAAGTTTACGCAGAACTACTACATTGTAGTGACTAAGACTAGTGGAGAAGCATTTTTTGGACAAAGGTGACAAAAAGGTCCACTGTTAACTTATCGGAAGTCGAACAGGTTCAGATTGGGAAGTTGGACTGCTTTTTGATAAATACTTGGGCGAACGGCACGCAAGTATACAGCCTTTACCGAGAAGACCAGAAACACAACAATAGAGCAATATAACCGATGAGGGAGAATGTAACAAGGAATAAGTCATCCAGTTAAATGTAATGGTATGTGGGGAAAGTTTTGAACGCCAGCCAAAGAAATTGAGATGATGAACTTCGAAAACAGTTTGTTGATGTGAACTTACCAACATCTTCACCACATATATCCGTGCTTAAAAGATAGAACTCCTCACGAGTTTGATCCCTGCTAAGCTCTGGTTGGACATGGTTTGGGTAGATGTATCTGTCAGGTCACGATATCTGAAATTACCAGGACGGCTTGCAGTGGAATCCAAATCATTGTCACAGGGTTAACGCTGTTTTGTTTGCTAAAATGGCTGTCATCTGATTCCGGCCGAGCCCCAGCATGTTAACACAATCAAAATTCTATTGGGTGGGTTGGACTCTATGTTGGCACACAATCATTCATAACTCAAAAATGAAGATAGAAGAAGCCGTTAATTGTGAGTGACGTCTAAAACGTGTCGTCACGTTTGAAACGTTAATGCATTTGTACGACATGCGAACACCATTCTCACTACAAGCTAACAAGCTTGATTTGACGAATAACCGTCGGATACGTTGCTTAAGGATTACTTGAAAAACCTAGGATCAGTGTCACTCTAAAGAGTGACCTACAGTTTTCGAGGGAGAAGCTGAACGGCGTGGACACGATTGCACATATCTCAAGCACGCGCAATTGCCATACCATTACCCGATTTTCCAACAAACCTGATCAAGGAGTTCCCCTATGCCACAGTTGACCGGCCGATCGATCAATCGATCGAGCAAAAGCTCTGTTCATCACCACGTCTACAGTGGCCGCGTGAAAGTCCATGTACTGTGCAACCTAATTGAGCTCATTAGAATATCATACTTTAATGCGTTCTTCGAAAGACAGGAGAACGGATCGAACTGGTGGGCCCGCACGTTATCTTAATGCAGCTAGGATCGTCGGATGTCTCATATCTGGACGTTTGCTTGTCCATCACGTAGCGCCGCAATCAGCCAGACATCTAAGTAAAACTCCGAGGAATTGATGATACATGGGTAAATTGCAAATGTTTAGTGCAACCGACACTAGTAAGGTATTGCTAATAAATAGGCTGATAAACTTGTTTAGTTAGAGCAGACCCGACTGTGGGACCTCTAATTTTCAGTTGGATTCGAACCAGTGACAAAAACAACACGCCGAAACTTGGTAAAAGCTCTGATTGTTTAATTGTGGAACCAGGCTGGGAGTTCAACAACTCGACATTTGGACTCGGTTACCCGATCGTCCCACGGTCCTAATTGTTTCATGAGACTTCTTAGGCGGTACACGCTGGAATTCACCCAAACCATTATAGATAGTTAAAATGGCATTACTGATAAACTGCTGAGAAACCGATATGTCGGACCATTTGTTAGATTCCTCATGTGTGACAGAGTCCAAAAGTGAATTTTCTGAGGCATCAGGAGAGGTGACTTCGTAGTACAGTTGATAGAGTGCCTGTCACTTTTCGTCGTGCTCTTTTTATTACTGGCTTTAATCCAGCCAAAGGTTAGTTATAGATTCATCACTTGGAGTTAACGGTACAGTTGCTATATCCCTTCTGTGCCCCTCACATACGAATGGGACTGAGTGTTTACACACGATAGATCAGTCGTTTGCAAAGTGAAGTCACCAGAACAGTGGTCTACACAGTTGTTTCATAAAAGCGTGGCCAGAGTTCTAGCCTTGATCTTTGCAAGGATATACACTATTGACGAACTCTGGGAAGAGAGAAACTGGAGTATGTTGACTCATTTTAGAAGGTGATGACTAAATTTTGGGAATGGGACAGTTGCGTTCACTTGTGAGTGATATTCAACATGTACCAATATAACTGCCCTACTATTTACCGGTAATCAGAATATCGCAGAACACGTTAATGTTTTATATGGTTTCAATTTGCACAGAAATACTGGTTGTAAAATAAGCGATTGAAGTTAACAGGACGTTTGCTGTGGTTTGTGATCGGTGTGAATTTCTGTTTTCTAATCAAAAATATGAGTAATGAACCGTTCTAGAACGAATATAACAGGTGTCATTTCCTGGTCAACTTACGCACAGTATCGCTTTGCATGCTAAGGTCTCCTGTTTCCATAATCTATCGGTCTTCCATTATGCATTAATACTACACTCAGGCCAGTTTCACTGCTAACGCACTGAACAGTCAGAGGTAAAAATTATCTTCGTCTCAAATAATCCTGAAGTAATAAAATTTAATACATTGACACCTGGTGGTCCAAGTGGTCATACGAATAACTTTTACTGTCTATTCTTCCCTGGTTGAAATTTCTACTTAGATAATCTTGCCGTAGCTCTATCCTGTTGTTACCTATTTCTCAAACACATCAAAAGTACTAGATTGTTCTGCAGCAACTACTTGCACAATAGGTCTGAATTTAAATCAGCTGAGGTAGTTTGGGTCATCGTTGTACTCGTAGTGTGGTGGATCATCAAACCGGAGGTATGAGTATTCCAACACTTAGTGGAATACCTCAACGCTGAGGAGGTGCTTCCAATAGCATACAACTAGCAAATCGGGAACAGCGTGAGTGATCGGATGAGTCATCGATCAACTGGATTGGGACGACGGGCGAAACATTACGGGCAAAATGGAATGAAGAACCAGGTCAGTTGTGCGATTAATCCAACAATCTGAGGAATATCTCGACAAGGTCGTAGAATACGACCTTTCCTGCTTCCAGATGGAGTGAACCAGATGGAGCAAAGTACGTTCCGACGCCAATTCGCCACTATTCAGCATTTCGCCTGGCAATCTATCCTCGCCTGCAGCTTTTCCACTGCGCAGTTGTCTGATAGTTCTCTGCAACTCTAGCAAATCCGGAGCGATAGCAAGTAAACATTTTATGGCCTGTTGAGGCAGGCTGTTCACAGTCACCCAATCAATGGTAACAGGACCATATATTACGCTACTAAATTGTTTGCGCCAGACCCTCATGATGTCTTCTAACTGGGTGCACGCCGTCAGCCAGTACTTTGATAAACTAGGGAGATGAACCGAAAACCACCTTCAGCGAATCGTAGAACTTCTCGTATTGTCGGCGATCGGCATAGCCTCGCGTTCGCTTATCTTGTTCTCTCCAGCAGTCGTCCATGATTCCGCGAACATGTTCGGCTAGTTGACAGCAAGTACTCCGGAATGTCGTTCTCATGTCTTCCTTATTGGGTTTCAGTGTGGAGGGAGCAAATAAGGCATTCTTCCGTCATATCAAGTTGTTGTCGTTGAACCACTCCGAACGTTTCTGGCGTTCGACCGATTGTCTCAATGGCTACTACCGTGATCTGTTCTTTGAGCTGTTGGTACACATCCTCGGGGGTGGGTGATGGCACAGCGTCTTATGGACGAGCAGCGATTGCACACCAAACACCAACCCTTGTCTCACAGTTTTCCTGTCACTTGCCATCCAGCTTCTGTCTTTGCTCGAATGATCTACAGTAAACAGGCTTACAAATATCAATAAACAATTCGGTCCTCACCAGTTTACGGTCGATGCTACATTCAGCGCCAATCTCCAACCGTGTGGTACGCATTTCACGAATGTCGCGCTGTCGCACGATCACGTAATCAAGCAAATGGTGATGACCGCTTCATGGATGAGTCCACGTCGTGATATAGCTCCAGTCCAATTGGAATCGGGTGTCCGTGATAGCCAGCTCGTGAGTATCACACAGATGGAGCAGAAGATAACCGTTCTCGTTCACTGAACCAATGTCGCAGGGTCCGAGGACTCCCGGCTATGCTACCGAGTCGGGCCCAACCCAAACGTTCAAGTCACACAGAACACGCATACCAGATCACTTACCGCTGCCGACCGGATTGTGGCGGACAGTTGATCATAGAACTTATCCTTTGTATCATCAGTGTGACACATATTCGGACCATAAACACCAGCAAATGTGGCACACTTACTTCGACCGAGTCGCAGGCGTATGGACAGTATTCGAGGGCTGATGACGTGTAGTTCGCCCAGCATCAAAGCGTTGATGCGATCAGCGACTGCAAGACAAACACCGTGGTCCCGATCACCGTCTGCCAGATAACTTATCCAGTAGAATATGTGGCCAACACATGCTTTCCGCATGTTCTACAGGTCTGCGAACTTTGTCTCACTAAAGACTGCCACATCGATTCTGTAGCGACACAGATCCATCGCGATCATTGCAGCGTGCCGTTTCGGCTGTTCTGTGGTGCTGATCGATCCAGCAGCATGTGCACATTCCATGTCCCAATGGAAAGCGTCTTGCGTTCCCAGGAATGTCTCATGTTGGTCGTCGTGTTACTGGGACTTGTCCGAGCGTTGTCTGCTCTGGAATTCGTGTTGGCGGTGTCATTGGCAGAGTGATGAATTGTGAGAGTTTTGTAGTAACATGTCTTCGCCTATCCACCCTGTGATGTGTAGCAGGTAGGGCAACCTGGTTCATCGTGTGCGGCGGTCGATGAAGGATGGTATTTGGTTTACGTTGTGATGCCATGGTTTTTATGGGCTCTGGCTACTGCCAGGACGTCCAGACTTGGACAGGAGAGCGATTATGGCCCTCGACCAAAGCTTTCGACTCAAAAGTTTGTATCGCGAGGCAGCGAGTGACACACATATGATCCCACGCAAACGGAACAACATCGACCACGAGCAACGAACAAATTGCACTAGCTACACAGGGGATCGAAAGACACACCTATTAAATGAACATACATTAAGACCAATACCACTGCTAAGAAGAATAATTCATATATAAAACCAGACGAGGAAAGAACGAACATTAATTCGAAACATAGCACAACACACGAGCGTCATACACAACGAGCCGAACTACATTTTGCCTGGCAGCTTCCTTTTGGGCGATCTGACATTGTTGAATCTGCAAGGATCGATGGTCTGGACAGCATAGCCCACCGGATCAGCGCAGCACACAAGCCTAACCACCACGTCAAGGTAGCAGTATGTACACGATTGAGTCGCACGCAAACACGACGCAGTAAAAGTTTCATACGATTTAAAAGACGTTAAGAATATCTGCCATCGTGACTGATTTAATATGTAAGTGACCTGAAAAACTGTAACGAAATTAAATCGAAATTGTTGGGAGCACAATCCACATGGTCGAAACTGTTTTCAGAATAAGTAAACAAACAGTAACGGCTCAAGTTGGAACACTCAACTGACGCACTTGATAGCCAAAATCCTGGGGCGCAATGTTCACAATAACGCCCTTTCGCAGTTCTTACTCCAAGATGTGCAAGTCTTTCACATAGTTCCTATTTATAAACGTGTCTTGATCACGAAAAAGTCGACGTTTTTTCCATTTTTTGTGGTCGATCTGATTGAACGGACGGTCGGTGTACACCTTGGTGCTTGCAGTAAGAAATACGATTTCAATCCCTTCAGAAACAAGTGACGAAAACTCACGAATTTGGTCGAATATGAACATACATCATACACGCTACTCCTTGAAAAACGCCGTGGAAAATAAACTGTGCGTTGGAGACTGGATTCAAACTGCAGTTAATCAAATTTTCATCCAAATCCAAGACCAGGCATAATTCGGGTTAGAACCGTATGCATTTGAATAAGGCTGTCGCTTGACAGTTCAATTCCGGCGATATCGAAGAAAGACTGCGTATGAATGAGTACGTATCAGGCACCTCAACAATACACGTACATTCACACATATCCATACACATCAGTTACCAAGCCACCTAATACTGACGAACAAGTCTTTCTGTACGTACAGGGGTGACTTCCATTTGTTAACTGCTACCGTCTCTGCGAACCGGAAAATCCTTTGGTTTTTGTTGCGTAATCCACTGTTTTGAAAACCGGTCTCACGGCCCTTATGAGGTGAACATTCTATGCAGCCCAACCCGTTATGCTGTTCACCGCCACTCGAATCTCAACTCAACCACTGGAAAAACCGTCATCGCCTAATGCTAAACCTTACATAATACGAATTCTCGCCAAAGCGCCGGACAACTTACATTGGTAGAACGGAGCGACAGTTACGTAATCGGATCAGCGAACACATTCCAGTTTGGGTTCGCAAAACGGTCATAGATACCACACTGTCAGAATCACGTCAGTATGTGACAAGTCAAAAGGAACCGGCGTCATCCATCGCTCGACACTTGTTGACATGTTTACCCCAAGTGAACCTGGAGAAGGGCTGTCGGATATGTTGCGCAACAAAAAATTGAACGCTTCTGTGGCTCGCAAAGGCGGTAACAATTAACAAATGGAAGCCACCCCTGTGTGTACAGAAAGACTTGTTCATCAGTACTAGGTGGCCTGGTAACTGATGTGCATGGATGTGTGTGTGCGTGTGTTGTGTGGTAGTTGATGTTGTTGTTTAGCTTCATAATGTTCAGTGACTGCAGTTTGTATCTGATGCGATGCAGCGAAACGTGCCCGACATATACATTGTGCGGAAACTGTTTCTGATTTCTCTGTAAGAATAACAGCTTGAGGGATATAAGCGATAATGAAGGCAAGTTTTTTTGTCATCACATAACATTAACCCGACTCTTCTGCTACTTGATGAGGTCAAGTGGAACGAACACTATCAGTCACTGTTGTGCACGCGGCAATCATTTGCTGAGGCTAAATGCTCGTACTGGAGTTGTCCAACTGTGTTTGGCTGACAGACTGGTTCGACCGGTATTCTTCAGTCTGCTGTTTTTAAAGAGCTTGTCTGTGACTGCTGAGACAATTGAGAATCTCTGCATAAATCATGAACCGATTTTTTCAGCGAACGGAATTGTTTCCGGTAAATTTTTTGCTATGTTGGTTTGGTGAACAGAAGAAGAAACAGAGTACGCACTGTGTCCACCAGGGTATGGGATATACTGTTTTACATGGGATCTCTTTCAGCTGTACTTTTGGGCTGTATTGTGTTTTCCACGTTGACCAGTGCAACAGTAAATGCCAACTCGGCCATAATGATACAGATAGGTTCAGCTGTCTTGTGCTCTGCCCATCACAATTTGATCGAACGTGTATAGGATCTTCGGGGATTCGAACGCACAATCAATGTTGTATTGTTCACCAAATTTTCCGCCATCACCATTCCTAGCTCAACTAACCGTTGCCTTGTATTCAAACAACCAGTTTCCAGGATCAATCGCTTTAACCGCGCTAATTTCATAGCTACCAATTTCCGTTTCTGTGGCTGACGGCGCTTCGATCTATCGCGGGCATCTCGAAAACTCGAAAGTTGGGAATAATTTCACAATCATTTCTGATTTATCGACGTCTGTCAGCCCATTAATTCAGGCACTGTTGTCACCATGCTGTGTAAAACATAAACTCGCGAATTGGTCAGACACCACCCGGCCCCAAAACACATCGACGGATCGGCATCTGAAGCTTACACCAATGGGGTGTCACAATCCACAGCATGTAACTAGTGCTGGGCGGACTAAATACCAACATTAAACTGAGCCAACACGATCCGTCACAGCAGGCAGCAAAAGCTTCTATCAAGTTGATCTGAGTCTAGTGTCATGTCGCATACTAGTTTCCTTCTCTTTCCCATCAGAATGACTGGCCGCGAATTTTCGGGCATACGTACGTACATATGTCCATCTGCACAATTAAACCTACCACCCTGTCAGACTGTCGGTAGCATATCCTTAGCGTTATCCCGTAGATTAATTCACGTACAGCTGTTTTATCGCTACGTCATGGCCTGCTACAGACCCAGGTCAGAATGTGCACTTTGATTCGATAATGCCATTATCCTTGTTCTATTCATGTAGATGACCAGGCACTCATTCACTAATAATCAAACAAGATGTGGCCAACATCGAAACGAACGTAACTGCTATTTTTATGGTAAAAGTACATGTAACTGTTTGTTCCAGGTTTACTGTCAACGACTCGGTACCATTGTCCTTTTTGTTGGGTAACTTTAAGAAAGTTAACATTTCAGCAATCTTAACAGCTTGCTATTTTTGTCTGTGAAATTGTGAGATGTCACAGTGGCCTTTATTAACTTTGCCACGTTTGGTCGAATGCAGTTTTAGAAATTTACCTGATGTAACATGCAAGCTGGCCGTTAACACTGATTGCCCGTTACGTCTGTGGACTAACTGTGGGACAACGTAGAGACACCGGGAGACAGCGTTCTTCCGAGGCAAAGGTTTCAAAGGCAGTCCTGTAAGAGGAAGCATCAAGGAACAAGCATGAGCCAGAGGGTCAGTAAGTCATGCACACGACTTACACAAACGAAAATGAAAACGGCGTCAACAACACGGAAACACGCCCTGTTACGCAGTTCAAATTCAATCTGTGCTCGCTTGCTAGTTTCAACCGCACGTTACACTGGGTCTGCTGGAAATTGTTTAAAACAACTACAATTTGTGTTGAAGAGACACACATTGTGAAAGTGAAAATGCTAGCCAAATTATGTGTTTACGGTAGTTTACCATCAAAGATGGGTATCTAGAAACTCGAACCTAGTGCTTGATCGTAAATCTGAATTGAACGCTGAACATTTTCAGGAAGCCCGGGATAGTTGCATTTTATTATGTTGTTTTAATCAATCATTACCATGCAGGCGTTCCGTCTGCTTACTACTGTTAGTAGATATTGCCCTGTATTCAAGATGAACAACAACTGTGACAACCAGCGGCAGTCTCAGCAGACTTCATATAGCAACGTCATTCCCGTGACCATGGCTATCACCATAAAAGTGGAATTTCACCTCAAATGTATATGTAACCCCTACATCAGTTGGCATATTAGACCGCTCCATGGGTTCATCCGTGGCTTTCACGGCTGCCTAAGGCGACACGTTCGCCTACAGTGAAAAATCATACGTATTGGACATATTCACTTAGCATGAAACTTCACTCAAGCATAGTTTCGTTTCTCAATTGCTTGACAGATGTGGAAAACTTTTATGTGCGCTTTGCCAAACCATGCTATGAAGCATTCGCTGTAACCAGTACCGTTCTCAGACAGACTTCGGAGTTGTGCACTTTGAGTAAACTTTGAAACTGAGACGTCTATGTTTCTTTAGGTTATCTATTCTCTTGTCGAAATACTCAGCCATGCTGAACGTTATTCCGACGAGAATGTGACTCCAATGTTTTCGAATATAATGACGCAGTCGTGCATGTTATTGCAGCGTTTGTTAACATGTTCGCCCCACATCCTTTAGGGCTTGAATATAAACTTCGAACGAAGACATGTATGATTGGTGAGCTCTAATCGAAATAAGTAGCAAATCTGATGTTTTCATAAGTAACACGTTGACCGAAAAGCATGGTTAAGTGCAAATCTGCAGTGAAATGTAAGTGTTGTTCAGTAGTCTAAATCTCTATATCTCATACCTCAAATCGCTTGTTTTCAAACGACATGTAAGTTGGGTACTGTCAGACTAGTAACTCTCATTACATGATGTCCAGGTAACCGGCATTCGAACCTAAGACCGCGTAATCGATAGTTTCGATTATTAATAGTGACATCTACCGTATCATACAATCAGGTGGATGTCTTCCAATGTCTTTTCTTTTACTATTTTTCCTACAGTCCACGTGATACATTGCTTTAATCCTTGTGAAAGCGAGCCGTGTCAGAATGATGGTACCTGTATCATGGACACCCAAACTGTGTCTTGGGATGGATTCGCATCTGGGTCCCGGTCGAATAACTTGGGATACCACTGTGTATGCAAAAACGGTTGGCGAGGTGTGAATTGTACTGAGGATGTTGACGACTGTCTAACTCAGCCATGTTTAAACGGTGGTTCTTGTGAGGATCTACCGAATATGCGATACATTTGCCATTGTACAAAGGATTTTGTTGGTATGTCATTTCTGTCTTTTTGTAATACAAGATGGGGTTGCTTAAAGTTAATATTACTTTGCATAAAAACACTTTCTGTTGTTTTGCACGAGGGTTGTTTTTTGTTAAATGTTGATTTACAGAATGTTTGCATACATCACGTTTGTTACAGATAGCCCTCAAGTTCTTTGCTTTTGGAAGATCATCATTAAGATTTGAACCATGTATATATACCTTACGTTTAATTATAATTTACTTGTTTAAACGGAGTTATTCCCTGACCCATCGTGGTGGTGAAACTCGTTTATGCTGCAACTAGAACTAGGTTGAATCCCAGATGGGGTTCATTGAGTAACATGGCAACAGTTATCTTACAAGTAAGTAAAGTTCATACAATGGTCACATGCATGAGAAATTAAAATCCAGTTTGTCATACTTGCACATAGTAAGTGTGCGCACCGATCAGTTGTCGGTACTGATGTCAGTGAAAGTACAATTTAGATCAAAACATTTGCAAGCTAGTTTGTTTGTACTCGTCTTGTGACAAACTCCAATTCGTCTGTGTAATAAGTCCATCGAGCTGTAGGCTGAGTAACACTCGAAAGTGTCACGGTGTATAAATTACCGGCCTGACTGCAGTGACTTGTTTTTCATGGTAATTGATTAAAACCAAACAAAATACATCAGTCACAACTAAATCATCCACCGTGAGATGACAGACAACCGGTATTTATCTATTTGTATGGAGCAAGTCCCATAACGAGATTTGTTTTTTATTGTGAGCACTTAGACTTAATTATCGTTATCATCTCTACACCAGTGATTCACGCCAATTTTTAACTGTAAAGTAACTACAGAATAAAGAACAAGCCCTAAGTAAGAAGTAAATGTGAGATAAGAGATAAAACCTGGTTATTAAAAAGTCTGTCTTATCTCAGGCATTCAAATTCAAGGTGAGTATATAAAACAAACACTCATCCAAGTTGCAAATGGGGATAGAACGACAGTTGCAAGATACACAACAAAACAGCAGCAGCAGTATTCACGTCACGAAATTTGATGAATTGTCACAACCCTTGGTACGACTAACTGTAGAGGTCATCGAGAACCTAGCACTCCTACCTTACTGGCGGTCGACTTCATTTATCTCCTCCAAACTGTCAGTGATACACCTTGTCTTCAGGCTTTACAGAATGCATCGTAAACGAAATGCTGACATTTTCAAGGCATTAGTCGACATTTTTTACAAGTTAAGGAAGTGAACTTAAACTATTCCCGTCCTAAAACACTACTTACACGCCGGTACCAATCGATGCCGCCGACTGAATGTAAACATCGATCGTCAGAGATTTCCAACATCTTGTGTGTCTAACTTTATGGGCCGTGGTTTACAGCTTTGAAGCAAAACTGCCTTGTTAACCTCGAGTTCAAATGAAGCACGTTGCTGTCAAGTTCATATCAAGTTACAGAAAACTGTTATCTTTTCTGCAGCTGCAGATGGGGTAATTATCGTTTGAGAATTCATCATCATCATTATCATCATCATCATAACAGCCATGAGCCTGACAAAAACATACTGCGGCTCGGACCACCGCTTTCCTCAACAGTGACGTGGGATATCCTAGAACAAAACAATACTAAGAAAGTCAAAAGTTAATATCAGGAGACTAAGAGGATGAACTAAAAATGCGACACAACACTATCTCGGATATAATCTCTAACCGGCGGTTTGAGTGGTCAAGAAGACCCCAGCCAGACAGGCGACACCTACCCACTTTGTTCAGTGGAGCAGTCAATTCTTCATATTTCGTTACCACTTTGTTGGTTGAGCACCACGCGGTTTTACTCAACTGTTGGTGGCCTCATTATATAATGCCCGGTACGGTAAACGATCAGATGACATACGGAGTACGTGACCCAACCATCGCAAGCTGTGTACTGTGATTGGCTGACCAATTGATCGCGCATCCAGAACATTCCGGAATGCGCGCCGGCGGACTGCAATATCGCTCACGTGATCAGTCCACTTAATATGGGCCAATTGGCGGAGACAACGATGGTCAAACACAACAAGTCTGTTGATATCTTCCTTGCAAACAGGCAACGTTTCTGAACCCCAGAACAAAACATAACGTGCACAAACATTATATACTCTTCCTTTCAGCGATAACCGAACGTCTTTTCGACGCCACAGATGACGCAGTTTGGCGAAGACAACTCGTGCCTTTGCCTTCCTCGCTGATATCTCGCCAGCAATATTACAGGCTGACGAGATGATGCTACTCAAATATGTGAAACTGTTCACAGTCTCAAGCGGATTACCTGCTATTAAGAAAGTAGGAGTTGAAGTGCCCCAGTCTTGAAGCAGCACTTTGCACTTTGAAGGTGCAAAGCGCATTTCATAGGTTTGAGGATTCCCGTATTTTGTATTCATTGTGGCTTGCAACTTTGAAAGACTGTTGTTAAAATTAGTCTATCGTAATGATAACGAAGCCAGCAACAAATCAAAATCTTGCGGGTTCGAATCCTGGTTACTTTGACCATTCCGGTCTAGGTCTGGACAGCTTTCGAATATCTAGTCGGCAAATGGCTATGTATATCACGTAAAAGTGAAGAACGTCTTCTGCTTCTGTCGTACATATCTCTTCCGAAGGGAGTGTTGTATTGAACATGGTACTAAACTGCTGACTTTCGGGAACATCAGTTTTGAGGAAGCCGTTCTTCTGAAATAGAAATGACAGCTGTCACGGAAAAGAAGCAGAACGTAGCGCTTGGTAATGTGAAAGCGGGTTTTCATTCACTAACCGATCTCCACTTGCTTTTGGCTAAACAAAACGGCGAACCTTTGAATAACTTTCGGTAAAGATGCTCTCTAAATAATCTGTTAGCACTTTCTGTCTTAGATTTAGAACGAATTTGTCCCTGGCTATCACTGCCAGGATATCGTTCGTAATGGCTTTCAGTCACACAAACATTATCTGCGGTTGAACAAATTACCTTTAAATTAAGGACAGTTCATCAAGCAAGACAGTGAGGAAGACAGAGGAATGTGTTTTACTCATAAAAACTGATTGTCGTTTGCAACTTAGCTGTTCGGTTACAATGTGTAAACACTTCTGTGTTGAATGACCAAATTGAGACACGGGGATTTTAATGAATGAACTTCACTCTTCTCTCTTCCTCTGTCCAAAAATCTTCGACTTCATCTATTGGGTGTGTGTTACACTTTGTTAACAGCATCATTTTTGTAATGGCGTCACGTGACTATGAACAACAGTCTGATTGCTTACAAGTCAGTGAAACACATGCAAATCAATTTGCCTATCGAAACCGGTAAGCATACTGTTTGCATCAAGTGGATCACAAAAGTTAAGTGATCTTCAAACCAGATCAAGCTGTTTAGTCGCACCAAGTTGAGTGAAGGGGGTTGTGTAAACCACCAGTATAAGCACAACAGAGTTTGTTTATGCATACGTTCCTCAGTATATCTTCGGCACTTGTTTCTGATTAAGTTAACTTCCAAGCGCATAAAAAATTCCGTTGTTCTACAGTTGGGTTGCACGCCAATGATGATTTGTTTATGCTAACAGCTGTTGATTGCTATAAGTATGTAAGCCTTGAATCACGCAGCTGCTAGTTACCAAGTGACTGGAGTTTTTTTTATGAAATGCGGGCTTACGAGTACCTGTTGTCAGGATGTAGGAAGAGAAGAATTTTAGTTTGCCATCAAACCAGTACCTTAATTCACCTGGTCTCCCTGAAAACGGAGCCTTTCAGAAGCGATTTCGCTAGGTTTACTTTTTTCTCCTTGGTTGTTTAACATCTCAGCGTCAGTGAGAGACATTGACGTACTGTTACCTGTAATGATTATGGCGATGATTTTACTCTCATAATGCTACTCACATATATCGTAACACTCTCTGAAGGTGACGTTGCCATTCACATTAGTTTTCAGCCGTCTTTGGGTCCATTTTCGTGATAATATATAGCCCTTACATTTTGTAGAATTATACTGTTTGCACATTACCGTTTAGTGTCTGGTATGAGTTCCGAACATTTTTGCAATTTCAGACCGCCTAATGCTTAGTTGTCTGTTCGCAATTTGTAGGCACCTTGATGCTGAATGTCTGAATATAAAGGAAGCTATTTTTAGTAGTTAGGTTCCTTCTCCTACCCTTCTTCTCTTCATCACCCTTCCTGTACAGAGTTTACTTTTGTTCATGGTTGTGTGACAGTCACTTATGATTGAGAGCTAATGATGCATTACTTACCGTTGTGATGATGAAGATGGAGTTGTTTCACTCAATGATCACCATTCTAACAGAATCACCTCGGTACCTGGTTGAAACAGAGAGGTAGCATTAGTACCGAGGTTCCGTCTCATTGTAGCCTACATCGATGTCAACTGTACGTGTACAAGTTAGCCATCGCACACGAAACACTTACAAATCTGTTTTGTGGTCAACAAAATGGAAACATTTCCTTTTTTTTCGATTTATTTCAGCACTTGAGCCGTTTTTACTACTTTTTCCTCATTTGAAGATTTCGTTGAGCTGACAGATCTTATGCGTAGTCTATACAAGTATGATTAATGAATATGATCATGTGTTGACTTCCGGATCAAAGCAAACACGGTTGGGATGAATTTGTAGTGCGACTTAAGCGGTTTAATAGTTTATCTTTCTGATGCCGTCTTGCAAAACTTCTTGCTTTCCTTAGGCTGACGAGCACATAATCATTAGTACGAAATGGTGTAATTTGGTGCAACTATTGCTGTGAGTGTAAAGCCAGCGAGTCTAGATAGAACAAAAAACATACTTTATTGGAGCACTGCTGGTTCAGGATAGCAAGGAAATTGCTATGGGTTCAAATCATGATATTTCCTTTCTAGCTTTCGACAACTTGACAGCAATATCCAGCCCACATATACCAAAATATGTTACATGGACACAAACGCTATGTTGTATCCTATATTACCCTCTGTGATGCCAGCTTACCCTGCTGATAGCCATCACAGTTTACAGTTCTTAAAGGTTAACTTTATCTGCTAGTCGAAACTGCCACTTTTGATTTAATGTGATAGCCAGTGTCAATTTTATACATCGAACTGTTGAATGCAATCTGCTTCGATTCCTGTTTGTGCTCGGTTGAAGACATCTGATTGCTTGTATTAAGGACCCAATATAAACTATGTCTGAGTATGAAGGTCACTTCTACAGTTCACTGTTTGCGGTTCTACTCACAACTACTGTATCCAGTGTAAATCCAAAGGAATAAAACTAGAAGGCAGATGAATGGAGATGACTGTAATTCAGTCGAGCGAAGCTGCTTAACCGTATGGTAGTGAATTCTGTCGTTTAGTAACGAAAGTAGGCAGGTGACTTCGGTTGTAAAATAGAAGCCTAGAGAAACATGAAAACTACAAACAGATAGTGTTTCAGTAAAAGAGTCAATTTTTGTGTACTTTATGTAGAATTGAAAGGCGAACAAGTTGGAACGAAGTTGAGCCGAGAAACCAATCAGAAGATTCAGCATGCAATGTACAAACAATGCACAGGGAGTGAAAACAGTATAGTCCATCTTTGCCGAGCTTTCTGAAACTGACACATCAACGCACATTCTGTATCTTGGCTGCTCACTGTTCGCATGTATACGCTAGAAGAAACATTGTCGATTCTACCGTGCAACTTCGTATAATCTACCCCATAACTACTTGATTCGTTGGTTGAGGTGCTTACGCTTTTTTATGGATAGATTCGTTTTTAATTGAGTGAGTAGAAAGTTATCATTTTTACTGAGTTAATGTAGCACAAAATTTGAATTGTTCAAAACGGTTGCATTTCCTTGCGTCTAGACTAGGAGAGTGAAATAAATTCCCAGTACTTTGTTCAGGTGGTCGGTTGGCATGACTTGTGTGAAATGTCCGATACTCGCGGTAGAACATGGTATGGAGGTGACACTATGACAATCTGGAGAGCTTTTACTCCCAGCAGGTAGTTAAACTTGACGATTTTTTTAAAGACACCAGAATGTTCGGTCATATATGAAGCTTCACTCGTGAGCCACTATATAGATGAATATGCCGAATGGTTTGCACCTCCTGAGGAGTGTAACACGCAGGCAGGACGTTCCGGCTTCCATTACCCGTTAAACTTGTGAACCAACTTTGTGCGACGTGCCAACACCGGGGAACAGCGTTTATCCCAAGTAGGGGTTCCAATGATGGTCGTGTAAAAGGAGACAACAGAAGCAAGCGTAAAACATGCACACGACTTACACAATCAAAAATCAGACGGGCACCAACAACATGCGTTGCAACTTTTTGCCGACGAAAATGCATATATGATACATAGACAGCAGTGTACCAAATATAGTTGAATAACAAGACTAAATACCAATGCTTGTACTTATCAAAATCCTGATAACGTCGTAGTAGTGATTGCCGTGGATCACCGATTGAACCAGTGAAACCTCGCGAGATGTAACAGACTGATGGATTGTTGTGAGAACAGTCTTTGAATTATAATTCCTTTGCTGTGCGAAACTCAACAAGTCTTGGCGTGGACAATGATTACCGTAAGACTGCGTATTATTTGACTCGTGTGGCAACGCCAAGGCAAGATGTGCTGTTCAACAGCAATGAACAGTCATTCCTCTTGATGTGTTGCGTAGAAGTGTGTGGCAAAAGGTGAGTAGTTATTGTGACATTGTTCATGATCAACAGCCATGCCAAACAATGAATTAGGTAATGTATGGTTGGTACCGATACTAACATTGTTGACAGATTGGGACCTGCTAACCATGTTAGGCCTTAACTGTCGAGCGCTATACCGGGCGGTTGTTGTCAGGCCCGGTGTCGGGCTGTGGTCTCAGTCAGCGTTAATTTGACCAAAAGCTTTTGGTGTTTGAAGTATTTAATAGTTATTAGCTAAGGTCAATTATTTTTCAAAATTGTTAGAGGTATCAAGCAGAGAATGACAGAGAAACCATAGATACGGATACAGACTTATAGAGGTCGGAAGATGTAAATGCGTATTTTGAAGGGACAGAATGAAAAGAATGACCAGAATGTGGTTTCTTCACAAAATATCTGTAATATACATACGCCTCAGAAAAAGAACGGATGTCCAGAGAGCAAAATGATACAACAATACATCATTCTTTTGGTCTCTGCCTTTATTCGACTAAGGATTTCCTTCATCCAAATTCACTTGTTGCAACAGTCGTAGTGTTGAAGGGTAGGCTGAAGAAGGCCTTTTGGGAAACGAAAACATTTCGACTTAACCGGAACTGTAAGATTTTAATAATTGTTTGGAGAGACACTCTGGCTGAATTATGAGGTTACACAGAGGTCCAATGTTCCTTTTAATTCAGCTAGTGACTCTAAGTAGCTGCTTTACAATTGTGAGACAAGCATTTCTTGACTATCCACTTTGCTTTATCTTAGGTTAACCAGTTTTATAACAGACCCTTGTTTACACCAGAAACAATCACATTTCAATCCCTGATACAAAGAGCCAGAGCGAAGTACGGAAAATTATCAGCAGTTTAGTCAAAAACGACTGGCCTCATTGTGATGGATGGCCAAATCGGAGATACGGTTATTCCAATACTAAGTGGAGTATCTCAACGTCAATGTGGGGTACGATCGATGCTTACAAGTGATGGTTCATGCATTACATGTAAGACCGAACGGCTTATCCATGGGGAAAACCTATCCAATAGGCGGGAAATAATAGGCAAAGTTCCACGTTTATAGAAGTCAGCCAGTTGCACAGAACCAAAGAGAGTTGCACTGGGCGTTTAAACAGGCTGAAATTCTGACCTGTAAACGTGAACGTACTGGTGGCGCAAGAACGTGAGAATTGGACAGTAAACATGTCGCTTTATTGTGCTACTTTCCGTCTCATATTTTGTGGGATTGATTGCACATTGGCTATCAGTTATGCAAACGCGTGTGCTTGAAAATGCACATGCATGATGTTTCGCGGTAATATTGTGTACATAATTTGGGAGGACGGGTGTTTCACACTGTAAACTCATAGAGTTTATTAGACAGCAAATATCATTTCTGGTTAATAGTGGTTTCGTCATTAAAGCTAACAGGCTGGAACACTTAGTTCATTCGCTGCTGCAAACTAATCGGCATTAACCGAAATCTGTCCTAAATTTTCCACGTTATTGTTAGAAGGGCCGCTCTGCACTCTATTCAACAACATTTACGATTCCGTGCTTGAGTGATGGTGCTAACTTGGCAACCTGGCGCTCTCTTTAGGTTGACAGGTTAAAGAAGAATCCGGGTTTTACCAATGCGCACTAATTTACTGTCTTTTGGGACTGAAGTATACCGACAGCCTCAATGACAATTACATCTCTATTAATTGTGTGCACATCTATTCGAAGTAATGTCACCACAGACGGATAAAATCCTGTACGCATACGATTAAGCTTTATGAAGACCAATGAGTGAAATCTCCCACTGTTCACACGCTCTCTGGTAGTAAGTCTACAGGTTCACACTGGTTGCAGGATGTGTGAATGGAGTCAATAATGGTGCAGTGCAAGCCAATGGAGCGATATTTGCGCGCCGGCATCCTCCGGCTTCGGACACTGAGAGTTACTAATCCGGATGCGCATGCCACTCACTGAGAATGAAACACTAAACCTAATGAGTAAATATACACTTAGATTAGTCAGTTAGTTCAGACGGTTGTCATGTTAGATAGCACGAAACACTTAACTGTCCGATGGGTTTTGTTTCTAACTATAAATATTAACTAGCAATCGACGATGGCAGAATTGTCGCTCAGTTCCCGCGTGCATACGTTTTGTGTGACGTCCATAACAAAACATCCGGATTCTGTAACAGATCATTTAGTTGTCAGCCTGTTATTTCGTGGGTGGCGGTGAGTCTGACAGGTTACAA
Source organism: Paragonimus heterotremus (assembly GCA_013368495.1). Classification (NCBI taxonomy): domain Eukaryota; kingdom Metazoa; phylum Platyhelminthes; class Trematoda; order Plagiorchiida; family Troglotrematidae; genus Paragonimus; species Paragonimus heterotremus. The sequence goes on along the minus strand of LUCH01000641.1, from coordinate 50,498 downwards.
AGGCCCGACTTGATTGTCAGCTTGTTTTGTCTATCTGCCGGATGCCGTTCTCAAAGGATGACACTTGTTTACTTACAAGTCTGTGTGTTTACTGCGACTTTTGATTATTCAAAGTCGTCACCTTTTTCACACAAACCCCCTCACTTTAAAATTTCATTTTCCGTTATAGGCCGTAACTGTGAATTCGCCAACGTTTGTGCTGAGAATCCGTGCTCGAATGGCGGTCGATGTGAAGCCGATAGTCTGGGTGGTTTCACTTGTCATTGTCCGAAGTGGTACCAGGGTAAAAGATGCGAATTGGTGAGTCCGATGAACGCATGCACGTACAAGTCAGAGTACAAGCATCAACCTGTTATTGTATGTACCGCTCTGTATACTGTTACTACTGAAAAAGTTAGCTGTTGGGCGACTGAATCGAAGACAGGTATGTTCAAATTGTCCAAATATCATACCACACTTAAAACAACAGTTATGTCCATCGGATGGACCGATGAAAACTTTGGTTTGTAACGATTAGCTGAAAACTTGGCGAACGAGATCTGGTTTACTTCCCTGCTAACAAAAACTAGACACGGAAAGCCGATGGGTTTTTCCCTGTCTTATTAACTGAATAACAGTTAATATGAGTGACCGTCTCCATTTTTCCAGTTCCAATCTCGGACCTTTTCAGTTTACTGATCGTCAGTCTTCATTTGCCTTCGGTCATGCTAGTCAAGTGTGTTAATGTAGTTTGAACTGAACTTCCCATGCAGTCACAATCAAGGTACTTGTTTTTAGTAAATTCATTATCGAATCCACCCCCCTAAAAATCAGGGAGTGCATCTTGGTTACGGTTTAAAATAAACCAGTTATCATTAGATAACGGGACAGCAAACAGGTCTAGTTTGTCTAACACCAAGGTGGTTAGGACATTATAACTTGGGTTAGTATTACCTCGACGTTGATGTGTTTGTTGCTGAGTTGGACAGTGGAATGTCTGTGATGTCCGCGGGTATGGTAGCAATACAGGGTGATCTAACCAAATGATGGCCCCTTTGGATGTCGCGTGGGTTCGGTTTTGCACTGATTTCATCTGCTGTCAAACAGCTTTGTAGATAATCCTGAATCACTGTCTAGGACTCACCTAGTGATCTGTCTGCCACATATTCACTAGTGGACCACTTGTCAATTTGATGTCCCCACTCCTTGGTTATTCCTGGTGATTTTTCATTATCCGCTACGTGGCCATGCATTTAGCATAGTTCAATAGTGGTAGGAGAAAGGATAAACCATTACATTTTACTGATAAGCAGTGTGGCTGATCTGTTAATGTTAGAGGAGACCCAACTGCAAGAAAGCTTGAACCTCGGCTAGATGCAAATCAGCGACAGAAAAGAAATGCCCATACGCGGCAACTGCCCTACCATTTGAGCTACGAAATCAAACCGGGAGCTAAGAAATGTCATATTTGAACTCAGTTATCCACCTAACCCAGTGTGTCATATAGAATTCACTAAATGATCCGGCAGACTAATTACCAAGGTAGGTTTCCCTAATCAGTTAACGTTGGAATCCACCAACGCCATCGACGAGCATTGGATTGCTGAAAAAAGTATGGCAGATTTGATATTATCAACGTTACGATCGATAGATACGTATACACACTCGCTTGTGCAACGCGTGATCTACGGGACAAGTTGAACAATCCAGACCAAGCGCTGTGTTGTTCACACGCGTTGTTCCTACGACTTGGGTTACATACCCAGCGAATCATACGTTTTACACACGAATACGACACACGGGTCACGTTACTGACGACCAGGACAAGAATGTTAGCAATCAGGACTGCTCTAGCAGTCACTCTACCGAGTCACTTCGTGAACTCCTTATGACACAGGGAGTTGGATGGAGAACGATGTACAAGTGTGAACATTTTCAGTTCCCGGCGTGACTCCATAGATCAGTTGCCAGTTTGAATCCAGCCGAATTTCTAGTGTTTCATAAGTGGGTCTCATCTAAAGCCATACTTTAGACATGAGCAGATAATTTCTGTATCATAGTGAGATAGCATAAGTGTACTCATGAACACGCATTGTAATGTTGCAACAAGAAAGGTTCGTTGTAATAATTATGTTTGAGAACACCAGCTGTTAGCTTGCTTTCGCAAGACAGGTTGATGTGCTACCACGTCTCACTGATAACCATAATTGACCAGATCGCGTTTACTTCGCTGTACGTCAACTATGGTGGCTGAGAGTAATTGACTGGCTCGATCGTGCTTCTCCGAATTGACATCAATTAATCTTCAATCATCTCTACAACATGAGAAGCAAAAGTTAGGCATTAGTGGTAAGACTTCGCGCAAAATGTGACAGTAAGGTCATTAACTGAAAAATATTGAAAGCACACATTTGAATAATGCACATCCTTCAACACAGGGTTTGCCTCAAAAAGACTTTCGGTCGACCGTGACTGTATGATAAGCGTTTTGTGATTCTGAAACATCTTGCACACAGTTGCCAAAATGTTTACATTCCTGCATAGCCGAACCATTAAACAAAATTTTCAGTTGGCTGACCAACCGTCGGATGGCCGTTACTTGTGCTCAAATATGTTGTTAATCTGAGGCCCAAGGATATCAGTACCGAATACGAGTCTAGTCCACAACAGTGTACATGCGTCCCAGTATCATTCCATTTGCATCAGATCAACCAGTTTTATACGGTGGTGTCGACCATTTAATACGGAGTGATGCAGTCATGGAGGATACCCATGATTGTATTTTCTTTGTCTGTCTAGGACAGTCATGTACAGTTCTGTCTGTTCCACAAAGGAAATGAGCTTTGTGTTCTGCTTGACGCCTACTCCCATCGTATGAATTCAGTTTATCAATGTTCCAACCGAACATTAAAAGAACATTCAGTCTTCTTAGAGTGAAGGTTGTGATAAGGGGAGCTGATGAAACTAGCCTACCTAAATATCATCTGTTTCTTCATTGTTAAGGATCTTCTTCGGCTGCTTCTTCTAAGTTCAACCTAGTCAGTATCAAGTTATTTCGCGGCTCCTGAAAGGTTGGAAGTTTCAGTGATTCCGTTCCTTGGAAAGCCTATTCGAGCTAACCGATAGATTATTAATTTCGTTTGATACAGTGCGTTCTTGCAGCCTAACACTGAAACGCTGATACAGAATTCTTACCTGTTCCCTCACAGTTTACTTTGGGACAGCGAGTATAACTCACATGGTGAGTTAGTACTTAACTGTATGCTTGACTGCCATGCCTAAGCAGGTATGATAGTAAAATGCTAATGCTGGAAAGTACGTCGTTACGAATAAAACATTGTGATCGAAATAACTGACTCCAAAAAAACAGGTGAACAACGCTGATGGTGACTGTCTATCACGTTCCAGTAACAATACACATTCCATTCTGACAACGGCTTCTCTGGAACAAGTATCGGTCTGGCTACAGTACAACAAACATACAACTAGTTACCAATGTGAGCTAAACCAACGAACCTTAAGAAGATTCTTGACTGAAAGACTCAAGGCAGCTGAGGATTATTTGTTCTAGATGAAGAAATCCGTTGGTTGCATGTCAGCCGGAATCCTCTCAGACGAGTTGCCTCTGAGCTTAGAAGATATAGTTGCCTAATTGGATTATACCATCCTTGACAACGGCCAACGTCCAAACTCGCACCATCATTGATAGACTTCATGAAATTCGGCATCTTGCTGGCCAACGGATTGAGCTGGGCTGGTCCTATAGGCTAAACTCTGACTTGTAGTGACTTTGATCACATCACTGTCCAGCCACTCACGATAATGTGAAAGACAGTCGTTTTGTAGTATGGCTAACGTATAATGTACAATCTGCGCGAAAAACTGCTTATACGGTAAGTCTCCGTGTTAAACACGGAAGCTTGCCTTTCAGTTCTGGCGTAATGTCGTATACGTTCAGACTGTGTCCAGGGAGGTTTTTAGCCCTCTCATGAGAACTTCAATCATTGGATCTTCTCTGTACCGGCAATCAGTGAATGCAAATTTCTCAAGAAGGGGCAGGGAATTCCCTCCGAGCACGATCGCTTGCATAGCCTTCCGAAAAAACCTATTTGTTAAACCTGTCTGTGAGAAAAATTCTTGCAGCAAGTCTATAACTGCTTGTAAGGTGTCAGTGATGCATGTCTTTGGCTTACTGTCAGTCGTACACTGTATGAGGTTTTGCCTTACCTTACTGAAAAAGGACTGTCATGTCCGTCTCATGTGCACCATTTTTGACCTTCCTTTGCTTGAAATGTAGATCTTGTCTTTCTCGACTGTGTTACAAAAACATTAGATGCCCTTCCAATTGTTTTGAATCAGTCGGAGGTGATCAAATATCTGACTAGCAATAATCATAAATTCATAAGGGATTTGAACCGATTTTATCCAAGCCCTATCAACTGCCTCATACTCTCCAGTAAACGAATCACACAGGCAGTTCTTTGTCTTTTTCATATCCCTGTACATTCATAGATAGTCAAAACCGTGAAAATTCTGTCATCCACAAAGCAACTACTTCAACCTCAAAGTAAACGATACCTATACGGGAATTCGGTGAAACAGTGAACTAATTCAGTGCAGGTCCAAGGTTGATATTGAGTAGTAAGGCGGTCTGTATAGTTTATTCGCTGTTACGTATCACTTGTACCTACATAGTCGAGCAAGCCCTTGAAGCTTGAGTTTTATTATGTGTATAGACTTGATACCTCATCGATCGTGCAGTGATCTTCTGTACCGTCATGCTTCTCACTAGGCAGTATCTTCTTGATAGCACTTAGTAAACTTTGATAACATGCACAACACGCGCACAACTATAATACTGCTGTCAGTCAAGAAATTATCACCACCCGTTTGTGTTACCGCCTTCAGGTGATTTTTTAACTGGCTTTCATTCCACGTTTCATTGAAGTAAAATTATGGATTGAAAGATCAGTGCTTGATTGGTAAGAAAATGATTGACGTTTGGTCAATGTACACTTGAAGAGTTTTGTGACTGTATCCGCAGGTTTTCAGAGAAGATCATTTAAACGTGTAAAATTCCGAACGACAGTAGAATCAAAGACAGGTCTCTGTGTGTGAAAACTATTCCGCTATTACCAAGATATCAGCAGAAACACAAATAGAGGATGTGGCATATGATGACGGTGATATATACACGCCTTGACAGGCAAAATAAACACGAATCGTTTACCTGGAAGACAACTTTTGGCTACCCTCCACTCTGGAAATTCTCAACTTGTTTAACAGACACATGGCTTCTCTGGACATTGTGTTATCTGTAAACGTACCCTTGGGAAAGGTTATTGTCTTCTGATCATGCTTTATCCAGTCAGGCGGTAAATAATCTAAAACACGTTTTCTGGTTGTATACGCGTAATGTAGGGTTTACATTTTAAGATAGAGCTAACTGCCAGATTGATGGGAAGCTTGACTAATGCATGCTTAACGGGTATACACAGGTTAGGAAATAATTCTCGTACGAAACTAGACATTCAGGAGCCTCATGAATTAAACGTTGATGGCGTGAGCTACTTCCCTCACCGTTAGATACAATTCAAAAATGTGTTATGAGTAGGTGAGCCGTTTGATTGCAAACATACATGTTGTTTTAAAAAACCAAAATTCTCTTTAATTAATGTTCCTTAAACGATTGTGCAGACCAAACTGGGTTGTTATCTGCAAGAAGATTAGGTGAACTGCAACCAAATGATTCCGGTGAAGAGGAAGGAAGTGACGGATAGCTGCTTTCGCCGTTTTTGGCGTATCCAGTTCAGTCCTTTTCAATAGGTTAAACTCGACAAGTCGTTTTTTGTTTGGTTCGTGAGATACCAACCAAGTCAATGATTTCTGTGATTTCAAATTGGAGAGAAGTCCTAGTCTAGGGGGTCATCGATTAGAGTTAACAGACAGTAACTGTGTCTCCTCTCGCGGCGATCGGGCAACATGGTCAGTAATCACAAGCGAAAGTGGTTGAGTGTTCACATATGGTAATTCGGTCGTGCCTAATGTGAGATCAATGATGTAGTGGTAAACACGGTTGCCTAATGAACAGAGTGGCCGTGGTTCTAGTTTCGGCAGTGGCAAGGATATGCACCACTGACGAGCCCTAATGAGAGCGAAACTCGGATCTAGAGCTTCCGTCGTTTGAAAGGAGCCGACTGGAAAGTCTATGGGAATACGAGAGCTGCGATCAATTGTGGGTGATGTTCAACTTGAAAGGTACCAACCACCAACACATTGACAGGGTCAGATTCCCTAACATACGAGGTGCTCATGAGACGCAACAGCTTCCCTGATGACTATTGGAAACCAATACTTTCAAAACCGCCTTCCTTTGCATGTATTTGCTAAATTGAGTACTAACAGCAAATAGCTGATCGATTTCAGCATGCGAGAGAAAAGCACACAACGAGGGAATTGGTGTATGCCGTCTTGTTCTGCTAGGTTAGGCTTACATGTTGTTTGACCAGATAAAATAGATTTGCAGTAGAAAAATGTAGAAGAAGTAAATTATAACCGAATATTTCTTGTTTAATCATATCGATTTTCTGCAAAGGGTCATCAAGAGCTTCACTAGAACCATTACACTAGTGGATTACAGTTTTTAAAAGAGAATCCACCGTACTCGGGCTAGTTAGTCCAATTTCAATTTGTACGATACCAGAACGTCTGACATCGATCCAAAATTCATAGATTTTTTCGAGGAATGCATACATATCTGTAACTGTTTAACCTGAAATAGATTCACTAAGTTATATCTGTCTGATTTTTATTGCAACACCATATCCCTATATCTGGGATGATCTCTGTGCGTAAAAGGAGCAAAACAAAGTCATGGCATAATTCTTCTGTGATCATTCGCAGTGAGGTTGTTAAAACAAACACTGGCAGATAGTAATAGACATGGAATTGAGCGAAGCGGTCTCGTTCATTTCAGACAAACGACACAAACTCTACCTTTTCTGTCCACGAGCTGAGTGTAAGTGACAAGAGAGCTGAAGCTACTTGCCCTGTCTTACAGAAACCCCACAGTACATGTAAAGTTCGGTCACTTTCCCTCTCTCTGTAAACATAATGAAAGGTACAATAATAACTTAATTTATTCATTACCCAAACGTATAATTAGAGGTGCAGCATCTTAGTTACACATTTCAACCTTCCAGTACTAACAATAAACCGGTGTAAGCCCACAATTACTTACAGCCCTGACAGACACATTTACTTATATATACAAGAGGCACGAGACCACCTCTGAGACGATATGACTGTATCAGCCAACATAGTCAAGGACAAAATTTTCCATCATCCCAGTTGACCACTCTGACAATAATATTTAGACAGTTCTGTGGGCATCCCAATAAACCAACGGAGAATTCATTCCCTGTTTAATGATCTACAATGTTTTATGTTAAATTGTCCTTTTGCAAGGATCAGTAGGATATCCTGTAGGCTGTTCTGTTGAATTTTCTGATTTACTCTGACCAACCGTTGGAAGTGTTAGATGACGACCTTTTAACCAGCGTGCACACAATTCATGCATGCACATCGAACGAGATTTGCAATTGTCCTTCGATGTTTTCCCCCGATTAACGAGAAGGGGTATCGTTTGCAGTACTGTCGCACAAGCATTTATAAATTTACTTTATCCAGTTCGTTTCACTTCGTCAAACTAAACCTGAATTGAACTAAAAACTAATGTTCAGTTTGTTGTATGGGCAAGTTCCAAATCTTTCACCGTGTTACGATAAATGAAAAAGAACTTCCACTTAATGAGGTGTTAACGTCGAAATTAAAAGTAGATGATGGTCATTCAATTTTGGGAAGCTGTAACAGGGACTGCGGAAGCATTCACTGTTAATTCTTTATTGCCCCATCCTTGAGAGACATTAATTACCGTCTGATGATCTAAAGATGGATAAGCACACGTTGGATGGAAGAGCCCTTAATAATCAAGGTGTGCCCATCGGTTGGTGTACTGAATCAAAGTGGGCGTTAATATCATCTAAAAGAGACCAAATTGCGAAAAATCTGGACTTCGGCTGAATTCGAACCAGTGATAGAAACAACATCCCTATACGCGGCAAATGCTCTACCAGCTGAGCTACGGAACCACGCCGGAAGCTCGGAAGTTCCACAATGGGATTTAGTTACCACCCCACCAACTGTGTCATATGGAAACCATCAGCTGATAGAGCACTTGCCGCGTTTGGGCATGTTGTTTCTGTCGCTGATTCGAATCCAACCGAGGACCAGATTTTTTGCAGTTGGGTCTCTTCTAACTTATCACATCCGCCAAACTACTTAGGAGTAGTTAATACCATCAGTACTTCTTTTGATCTTGTGGTCCAAAAAATAAAATGGTTGAGTCTGATGCAGTGAACTGAGGACTACAGAAAAATACTCATTCCAGTTGTATATCTGGAGACGATGGTAGAAATGAAGTAGTGCAGAGAATGATGTGCATGGGTGAAGAAGATAGTGAGCAAAAATTGCGAAGAGTTACGCTCACTATCTCCTCCAAACCCTGGAAGAGTGGCGACTCAAACCTAACAACGCTATACTTGAACTCGGTTACGGTGCCGACAAAATCCTTATCTCTCCCTCTTGGACGTCTTCCACTCGCGGGTATGCTCGAACTGAGCAAGGCCGAACACACAAGATATCATTACTGGAAACTTTGGATTACCAAACGGACAAGTTTATGTAAATATACCACTTCTCCCGAGCTAGAATTTACTAATAAACGTTACCTTATATTGTGGTCCGTACAGAACAGTTTAAGTCCGATCATACATAATCAAAAGGCTACTGGTATCATAACCGTCCTTGTAACTTCGTCCCTGAGACACGTGAAAGGGTTGATTGTATTGGTGGATTTCCCAGTTCAGGTTGAAAGTTTGGACAGTAAGCTGCTTGCCAATCTTCCATACACTTAAGTAGTAGACAATTAAACGTCAAATATCGTGCCAACGACTGTAACCTTGAACAGATCAAAGAAGGAAGTTCACTTTGTGATTCCTCTCTATTCTGGTATCACCTGACTTTATTGATTGATCCCACACACATAACCTAACTGTCACTCAGTCTGTTAGCTCAGACCACGTCGAAGTCGTATGGCCTTGAAATTACGTATCATCTTGTATTTCACACTGGTCACAGTGTGAAGCAGTTATAGAGGAATTTTGTCCTTGATACATATTCAGAGCAACAGTTCAATGTTATAGTTGTCGTTTGTGTTAAATTGCTTGTGCCTTGGCAAAATTCAGTATCACAGAAATTTAAGTCCACTTGTCTCGAAATTGTAGAACCGACCGAACAATACAACTACTTGACTGTGATCGTTTCAACTGTAAGATGTATGGGTTGGCAAGATTCTGTGAATATTTGCCTCAACACGCTGCAGTACGGTGGCACTTCGACCCTAAATATGACGTTTCATTGCGTTAAATTTTGATGTCATAGGTTACCTTCAGCTGGCCTTTAGCTTTGAGTCATGACTGTCGGCATTAGACGGAGTTGATTGGTTCCGTTATGTGATCGTGTTTGGTTAGGACTTTGTTTGTAACTCTTCAGCTGTTTTGGCATTATCTCATAAATTTCGTTTATTGCGCCAATCTGAGAATAGTTACCTATTTGAAATTGTTTTATTACATATTTGGAAATAGTTTGAGTAAAGAGTTCTACTTTATGTATGTTGAATGTGTGCTCTCCTTGATCAACAAGTGTGAATCGCGTCTCTCAATGACTGATCAGTGCGCATGCTGCAGTTCAGATAGATTTATACCAGTTTAGTCTCAAACGTTAAAGTGAACTACATCATGTTTATTGTTAATCATAATATACATCAGTATCTTTATGCGTCAATGGTGTTACATCGTTCAGTGTTTTAGTGTCCGATCATTTCTGTATCGATTTTGAAGACCTTGTCTTCTATTCAAATATTTTGTTCGCCGGTCAATGCTAAAACAGCGATACGCAAACAAAATTATTGCTGCACTAGGTATAAATCAGTAAATCTTAAACTTATGGTATACTTAAAATATGGCCATTTAACGACTTGTTAATTACTGTTTGTGTACTTTTGCTGAACCGGCACACAGTATGACCCTTTACAGAAAAATTAATTTATCATTTTCTTGTATTTCGAGAAACACCCATGTGCACGTAATTTTTAGTGATTTTTCTCGTTTTATACAGGAACTTAATCCCTGCTTTCCCAGAAATCCTTGCGTGGGTCCATCCTCTACATGCAGTGTGATCCAATCCGACCTACCTGCACCAGCTAGTTTGATTGGAGAAGTGTCCACCATCACCTTCAAAATTATCGTCGACTTCCAATGCACATGTGGTCCAGGCTTCACTGGACGTTATTGTGATATTCAGCTGGATTTGTGTTCCCCGAATCCATGCTTAAATGGTGCTAGTTGCGTTGACAGGAGTACTTCAGTTTTGTGTATTTGTCCTGCAGGTAAGATGAACTGTGTGCTCTGAACATCACTCATAAATGAGTTTATTTTGTTAATGTGTTTCGACTTTCGTGATGGAAAAAAAGCATTCGACATTCAATAATTACATGTTGTGTAAACAATAGCGTTTTGCTTCACAAGTGATCGTTGAATATAGTAAAACAGATAAGTAACTCACATTCACACATTCATTTGGCCATGTGGTAGCTTGGTGATTTTAGTCTAACTTAGTGAAGATTTTGAATGTAGGTCAGTTTATTTTTAATTCCTTATCAGCGTATTTGTGTGGTCATTCTGTGTTAGATATTCTTTTCAAAGCATTTCTACCACGAACTGATATGTGATGAGAGTATGCAAAATTTTCGGATAACTTAGAGTTGTGCAGTTCACCAACTACATGTTGTGTTCAATTAAGAAACTCTCCGTAAGTAGGTTGAGAGTTGACGTTGACCCTTTTGTATACTCCGATGGTGTTTATGTTGTTCCCGTGCAAATTATCTATTCAGTTCTAAGAGGTACCGGTTTTCTTCAATAAGCTAAAAAATAGAGACGGTTGGGTTGTTCGACGGTCTGTAATAGAATCTACGGAGGGTCTGATGGACCAGCCAGTCCGCATCCATAGGTCATCATTGCATGGAAGTAGACCAGTCAAAATTCCACTCGTCATGTAAACAAACATGCGTAACGTAGAAACCGTATTAGAACGGTTATTTTTTTCCATTGGGTTCGTCAGCATAATCCAGGTTGATCGTTCTAAGGATTAGTATACATGTAACCGTAGCATGTATTCCTAAAGCACACTCGGTTGATGACATCTCAGCAAAGAAATACATACACATCAGCAAGTCTTTTTGAGACATGCACGTGACCTCTTAACTATGGGCATACAGCTGCCCAACATTGTCGCCAGTGTCTCCCGCTGGTTGGTTACGGCTGTCATGAAACAAAGATTAAGGTATGGAGGTTGATAATGTTGACACCAGTGATTTCCTATGCCTTGGGTTAGCGATTGGCTGGTCATCGGAGCACAGTAAAATCAACCGATAGCTGGGGGTATTGTTTTTTCATGACCAAACCATCATCACAGTTATTACCCAAATCACCATTTCCTGCCACTG
>LUCH01000641.1:17133-31418 GCA_013368495.1 Paragonimus heterotremus | reverse complement strand
GTATTTGCTCTCAAACCAAAGGTAACAATGCGGACGAGCTTCTGCATATATATAGTCTTTTGATAGCCTTGAAGAATCCCAATTGAACTGGTGCATTGAAAGTGGGACGGGCCAATCACAGACGCAGGAGAAACGTGCGTCAAAATTGAGTTTTAGCACGTTGTGGCGCGAAAAAGTAAAATTAAAAATCACAATTTATTTTTCCATAATATCTCTAAAATTAAATCATTTTTGGGGAGAATAGTCTTTCCCCAACAGATAGCGTTGCACTTCTGACACAGAGGTTCTTTCGAGCAACGTGACTCAAGTAAGGCAACTTGTTGCAAACACATTTAGAACTATGTTACTATTGCAGAAAGCTAAAACTGCTGCCACTTTGGGTACACCTGCAGAACGAACCCAGACTAAGACACCCACTAGGGAAATAATAGGAAATATTCAGCCATTGCGATTGGTTTCATTAATGTGTGGTTCAGTACAATTCTGTTCTTAAACGGTTTCTCCACTTCGTTGTTGATCAGACTATTTAAAAGTAGTCTACCATTGAAATTTTCACGTTCATTTTCTACCATCAATATGTCAAAACTCTGCGGCATAAAATTACAGGTCAATTTACGCATTTGTGGTTCCAATAATCCGTGAACAGTTCCGGCAAAGTCAAAGACAAACCTGCCAACAAACTGATAACTGCTTGTAATTAGTTAAGTACCGATGACTTAGCAACTAACCAGTAACACCCACGCGATGAGTAATGCTTTGAGCTAAAAAATAAGACACGTTTTCATGCCTCACAAAAAGTAATGTGACATGCCGCATCAACTTACCGTGACACAGCTTGGAGATAGGCAGAATGATTGCGTGTGTACACATGCATCTGAAACTATGATTGAGGGCTTCGCTGTTGCAGTAACCAAAAAGTACCTGAGGAAATCACAGTTGTATAATGCACTGCATTCTTAATAAGTAGTATGGTCGGGGTTGGAAGCGTAGAAACTGGGGGACAACTTTAAAAGCCAGGAAAACCGGAATCTATATGGTTGGCGGCATCCGAGACGGATTAGCCTGTCACAGTGACCGAAGTCAAAGGACGCCTGCGCTTTAAACCATCACCCCAAGTGGCTTGCGCTGCACCACTTGCGGTTCCACTCACACACCACGTATCCGGTGTAAACCTGAAGGAATAAGACCAGTAGGTGTGTGAGTGAGGCCTTTGTGTCCAGCTGGCCAATGCTGGTTAGCCAACTGGTCAGGACTAAATTATTTATCCATGTACGCAAGTCTCTCTATTGTAGATCTTCCGGACAACCGGAATCTAAGTGACTATTAGTAACGCGTATGGAATCACTGCGTGAAACGTGTTAACAGACGTGGCCACATATCAGCCATACCAACTGGTGTTTATGTTCATGGTTTTGCATTTTCACATGCCTTGTAATGGGTTTACAGTAGTGGACAACTTCTTTGACCAAGCATCACAATACACATCGGACAAGAATATTTGTAAGAAAAATGTCTAAACACCTTATCGGGGTGTGAAAATTGTCGAATCACCCTGTAGAAGTCAACAGTCTTGAATAAGAAATTAAAAATTTGACATCTGACCTTAATTTTTCAAAATAAGAACCTTACAGTGAGTACTATTAAAAACCTCTTTGTTGGACTACGGCAAGATTAAAAGGGTGGCTTTATGGAATCAGCAAAACTGGATCGACCTTTAGGGTGGGTCGTAAGTCACACTTTTTCACTTGTCAGTAGTATGTTGTTGTTTGTCGACGACAAATTTTCAGTTTGGACAGATCGAATGCTTGTTATTGTTGTCAGCAAGACAACCAGGGGAAACGAACATTTTTTTACTGACAGGTTAATGATAACCGAACCATAATGACCCGAGGTGTCTCTTTTTTTTAATCGGCGGATATGAATCGCAGTGAAAATGCGATAGTCTGGAACATCTACTTCTGACATTCACTGAGGCAAAGATACACTATACTACAATCTCCCATCAAGACACGTTATGTACATTTAGAACGTGGTCATATTCCACAGAACTTAGATTTTTAGAATGTCTATTTTGCAGTCCGGATCTCATTGCACTTACAAATCTGTTAGAATTGCTGATTGACCATCTATATTGAAGTGTCACAGTTGGATTATCCTCGACTTATTCCAGTAATTCGTCAATTTCTCCTCCAGTCAAGATTTGAGGCCTCCGATCACTTCGGTACTATTGTGCATCACTGTGAAATCAACTGCAGGCAGTCTTTTTAAATAACTCCGTTCTTTTTAACTACTTCTTAGTATTCAAATGCCTTTACAGTACGCGTACCCCTTTCAGCAGTTATCAAGTTATTTTTGCAAATTCCACGCATTTTCTCGAATAAATGACCAACACAGAGGTGGATGAAATACGAACAAGTTGTTCCCGCGTGTTTGTGTTATGATCTCCTGTGTGTGATTGTGTCACAACAAAACTTTGTCGAGCGGTAACAAATTTGTCACTCACGATTGTAATGACATGACCTTAACACAGGTTAGTACAGACCTGCACCTTCATGGAGCTGAGTAGGTTAAACACTCATCCACAACTCGGCCAATTAAACCTGCAGAATAAAATTGGGTAGCGATATCTATCCAACTGGTCTCACAATCAGCCAATCACTGAGCAGCCATCAGTCTACGGTCGTGAGCTTGAGGCGCGTTCATCGAACGAAATCGCATGTTTGAAATACGATAAACAATATTCAGAAGAGACCCGGTTGCGAATAATTTGGGTTTTGGCTGAATTTGAAACGAAACGGTATACCCAGAAGCGACAAGCGGCTTTTCAGCTTTACTACGAATCCACGCCGCATATTCAACAAGTTCACATTTAGACTCAGTTACCCATACAGTCCACTATGTCATATAGAGTTCAGCAAATGATTCCGTTAACTGACTGAGCAAGGAAGGTTTCTCGATTGATTCATGCTGCAATTCAACAATATCAGCAAATCCAAAGCGGTCGGACAGCTTTTGTAATTTAGAAAAGATCCAGTTGTACGTTGCTTCCGTCGCTGGTTCGAATTTAATCAAACTCTACGGTTTCCATAATTGGTTCCCTTTTAAATTATTAACAGTACACAGAAACACAAGAAAACAGAAAAAGCAGAATGCTTCCTTTTTAAGTGGATCAACTGAAAGTTGAGGTCAGCTGTGAATGGTGTTTGGTTTACAAAAAGCACACTTCCAGCCTTCAACAATTCGTTCTGATCATCTTGATAATGGCTTCAAATGGTATTACTTGAAACTTACAGGCACTATGAAAAGACTGCTTTCTGTTTGTGGGGAATTTTTATTCAATAATGTTTTCTGCATTTAACCGATGACTCAATCTTCTATTAGTATATCCATCAGGGAGAATTGAATAATGAGGTTGCTATGGGAAAACCCTTCTTCACTCTGCTTTTAATGTTAATCTACACGTCGTTGGTCCCTAAACCTCATCAGCCTCATAAACCAAACGTTGCTTACATCCAACACACAAAGGACAGTCTGCTATCTGATCGAACAGTAGAAGTGGACATGACTTCTTTTAAGATAGGGAATATGAAAAAATTCTTATAGTGGAAGAGTGTTGTTGTCTTTTTGTTTGTTTATGACTTTTGTATAAAACAACGTTGGTAGGGCTGTGAGTTTCAAAGTCTAATGTGTGTCAACATTATTTCGGGACTGACTATCAAATTTGCCAAACTCGATGTAATAGACAGTACACGGGCAGATTATGAAATATAGTGGGCGGATTTGAAGCTCAAATATATTGAAAAACATAACGGGCTGGAATCCAAAACAGCGTGCTTGGGGTAAGCTTACTGGGACTACATCTTGAAAATGGTTACATTTTCGGGTTAAATATCTAAGAAACTTAAGAGTTGCCTTAGGGTGAGTCTGTAATAAACAGCTTTCCGTTGTCACTCGTGGAGTATGTGATAACCCAACCAAACACTTCCTCGAACATCAGATAAGGAAATGATCGTTCCAACGGTGGGTGAACGGACTCTTGAATAAAAGTGAACGTCTTATTAATTAGTCTGAACTAAGGGTCACAAGTAAACCAATGAGCAACCTCTAAGACAGGCACTACGGAGTGAAAAATTTAGTTGAAACGAACGAGAGTGTAAGCTCTGTAGACAAACCTGATTACCATCAGTGTGCTCAAGCATACCTAGGCAAACCTGGTAAGCAGTTGGAGGCCCGTCTATACGAACGACGTATAGTACTAAACTCGACAAATTCGAAATTACTCTAAATAACACTGCCAGTGTACAGATCTGAGGAGTCATATTGGAGACCCCAGATCAGTCGGGCCTGTCAGAATGGTTTGAAAGTCATCTTTCACAATCAATCCATATGGTGTTCCTGAAGCCCACTGCGCCTCAACCATCATACGAGTGTTAGAGTAATGGGCGGTAGACAGATGGTCAGCCTGAAGGTTCATTTACTTGACCATAGGTTTTAATGGTTGGCTGAGTTAAAAGCTGCTCTTAATTTGGATAGGAAGCGTCGCGATGAGAAATAGTAAAATATCGGAGGCATGCACGTACAAGGAGAAACTCATTAAAAGAACACTAACACTGGCTATAATGCCTAGTCGTGCGGGAGTGTATCGCTATCCATCTGTGTTCATCTCACTTTTGGTCCAGCTTACGGAGGCATGCTTAATTAAGCAATAGCTTTATGACTTTAATTTTATGGGTCACTGACAAGTAATTTGTAGTTAATCTGGCATATAAGAACAAGTCATCAAATGGCATCTTATGGGGCTGTGAACGCAAGATGTGTTTAACAAAGAGGGGTTTAGGTAGTGAGAGAGTTGCAACCAGTGGTTGTTAGTGTCAGCTGGACAGGGCCGCTTGTGATGGGTGAATTGTGTGGTAGAAATGAAAGTGACTGAATCTTAAAATAACGCACTACATGATGAGATAGTTACTAGCTTCAAACCCTGTTGAAGACGAATCATACGTTACAGGGATATGCGAGTTGTAAATATCCTGATTATCACATCCACTGGAAAAGAGGCGGCAGATCACAAAAATTGGAAGGTGAGCGCAGCATTGAGCAGAAGGAGATTCACTTTTGACATGAGAAAAGCGAGACCAAATTTCAGAGATCAACGCTGGTGAATTCAACAACTATCGCGGTACTCAGATGTCGCAAACGCAGTAAACAAATGTCTTCCGAGGAAAGCGAATGCCAACAGAGTTTGCTCGTACTGGAGGCATGTTCGTGAATCCAAAGTTGTCCGATTCTGCCAAATTTCGTCACGTAGTGAGCGGCAGGCAAAATGCTAGTCTACAACAACCGTCACTATTGCCTACTCTATAAAAGTCCACCTGATCACCCATCTATATACCTAAAACACCAAACTGTTGATTATGTTTCAGTAGGCAGTTTATGTACAAAATTTGCCAAGCTTGTGATTGTAGCGCACTCAGTACACGCTTGCATGAATAATCCGGCAGACCGCCACAGTTCGATCTGACTAGCTTCACGGTCGAGAATATCATGAATTATTGGCTCAACTTTATTTCTGTCCACTGAGCCACTTCTGCCATTACTTTTACTGCTGCTCAAATCAACTTGTGGGGACATACGGTAATCAAGTTGCGGTGAAGATTACAATAATTGAATATTGGTGGGATCACTTGCCCATGCAACTGCGTATTAGTTCAGGTTACATCTGCTTGTCGTATCTGGTTAGGACTCACTGACTCAGCTGAAACAAGTCAGGAACGTATGAATTTAACCTGTTATGCTGTCTCGTTGTTTTGTACTGATAAGGATCATTGTTATCAAAAGTGTCACCTCGACGGAAAGTATTGTACAGTTGTACAGATGGCGTATAACAGAATGCTTCAAGATTTGATATACGTCGTGCTTTTGTTCGGCAATGAAGTAATCGCAACAAAAGGACAGATAAAATATAATTAGATCCGTGTAATATTACTCAAAATTTCCCAGTCGATTACTTTCCGCGGTTGAATGTATAACAGGCGGTTAGCTCATGAACTGACGTTCATTGACCCCTATGTTTTTAGGAGACGTTGTGCATGGTTAAGTGAAACGACATAATTCAAATGTGTCAGTATCTACTTCTCGTATTAAACAACATTCACAAGTGATCGCAGTCCTCATAGTTGAGAAAAAATAACGTTGCCAGGACTAAGTGCCCTCGTTAGGACCATATGATAAATCTCGTTATTCTGTCTGGTGAGACAGTTTCTTTTCCAACTATTGTTGTCGCTTGATAGATCACTTGCTTGCGATCAGCTATATTCCATTGTTATCGAGTGTTCAGCTATGTTTGTCCAAGCTTTACCTTGATGGATGAAACTAAACGGCTTGGACCCACTGTTGCTGACCGTTGAATTGAACTGTTCATAGTGTTATTACGGGACACAAAATAGGGTTGACTTTGTCCCCCGCTTAGAGCTCGTCATAAGCACATCCGCCTTCTCAAGCTAACAACAGAACTCTGACCATCTTGCGGATAAGCTATGCTTAATGACCGTCACCTCTTCTACCTCGTAATAAACAAGGCTGATTAGTTGTTTCTGAGTGTTCAGCCAAAAGCTGTTCTGAGTATGGTTCTGGGTGTCCGACCGCTCTGCATGTTCTGGATTTCATTTCTTTTCAAAGTGAATCTGCTTAGAAATATATCGGGATTGTGTTAAATGCGGTCCATTAGATGTGATACTGAAGTTTTGCAATTCAAAATCCTGTGCTATGAACCGGGAAACGTTGTTAATCACGTAGGTGAAGTTTTCTTCTATAGGTTGATCATATTGGCTGGATGCTGCCATGTGAACATCAGCATATATTGTCTTCTAAAAGCGTGCTTATACCATCCATTTTTTTTTCTAGCGAGAAGTGCCCCGAATGGAACTACTGTAAGACGCGGTATGGTGACGGCGTGTGTGATGGTGTCTGTTCTATTGGTGCTTGTGGTTTTGACGGAGGTGACTGCACCGGACTTCGACAGAGTAACATGCCCCGCCTGATGTCTCGTGTCCGGATACCACAGTGGAATGAAACAAAGCCCAATTTGAATCTGCTGATATTGAATACAACTATAGAACAATTTGCACCGCATCGTCAAGAGTTTTTCGCCGCACTTGGAATGTTGCTGCAGTCGGTAGTGAAAATTTGGAAAGATCCCAAAACAGGCACAGAACTGATTGTGGATTCTCCAAGCGCAGGAGGGATGAAGGTGAGTTATAAATATATGGAATTTTTAGTGGGGGATTGTTTATATGACCTTTTAAAAGAATGTTGCGGAGGAATCTTCAATGGTCTATTAATTAGGATTCTCTGCCCATCTTATAAAAAGTTTGTACTAATATCCATTTGGTGGTTTGCTATTAATCTCAGTAGACCGGCTTCGTGTACACAAAGTTTTACCTTATTTTCCCGCACTCCAGGTCATAGTTGCAAGCTGGTCAAACGTGCAAATCTGCATCGGTGCTCAGTGCCTTACCAACCCAATTTCCGGTCTGAGTGATCTCAAAATTGCCGATTATATCCAGGCGGGTTTGAGCACACCTCAATACCATTCGCCAGTAGCGCTGAAACAAATCGCTCCGATTCGAGATCCGGTTCAGTCTGACTTTTTTGCTGAGCCAAAAATGCCCTCTTCCGGTTTCGTCCGTTCTGGTGAGGCTATCGGACTTTACGTGTGTCTATGTGTGTTCGCGGCAAGTGAGTTAGTTGTGTGAATTGCATATCAAAAGTTGGTATTTCGAGTTTTAAGTGATGAATATAGTACATATATACTCTCTATCAAACATATTGCGCTGCTACAAAAATGGAGTGAAAGAGAACAGGTGTATGCGGAATAACGAGAACGGAAGTTATAACAACCACAACAGCAACAACAGTATTGGCATTCATTTATCACTATTTACGACGATGTTTCTTCCAGAATATTCCACGTCACTGTTGAGGTGAGCGGCGGCTCGAGCCACAGTACCTTCTGGTCGGGCTCATGGCTGCTATGATGATGATCATACAACCAGCGGTAGTGAGCATAAGCACAGGATGCTGTGGGCCTTCGAGCAGAATTTCACATTTCTTCTGAACGAGGTGCGAAACGAGGCGACGAACTGATCTTGCTAGTCCGTTGAGAACAACCGAGGTTGCGTGTATTCCATTATAAACGGAAGCAGCATTGTCCGGGTAGTCTGTGTCTCGAAATTGACAGTAGTTCAACGTCTGTCTTCTGACAGTCGGCCGAGGCTGTTTACAGAATTCACCACAAACAACTATAGTTGTGAGAGAGATTGTTAGGCAACCTTGATGATAGCTAGTAACTTTGGATACTAGCACTGAGGTCCGTGAATCCGTACTTACTTATCGGCTTGAAAACTGCAAGGTAAGTAAAAAATAATATAGTTTCCCCTCTCACAAAGTTTAGAAGGCGTTGTTAAATTGCACTCACTAGAAAAATCACGTTTAAAGCAGTATCACAATCCCTCAAGAGCGATCCCACCAGGTAGGACCTGTATGACCCAATGTAGTAATCAAACTCCTAGATCTAACAACAAGTAGTGATCTCGCTCAGGCCCAACGTCAACCTCGACACAGCGGAAACAGAAGACCAGGTACTGTAGATGCAGTTCTAAATTAAGTGTATTTCGGGTTACAGGCACATTTATAGTTGATAATACATTGAGCAGTTTGTCAGGGAATATGAGATAGACAAGCGCATTCTCCTGGTGCTGGAGTCGTTGACTGCTTGCCTGTCTGATAACTATCAGACCATCGGCAGCAAGGTAAGCTGACACACTTGCTTGGCTGTAATCGTGTCGTTACAGCCAGTACACAAGTGTCTATGACGTAGTCATCCGGGAACTGGCGGTTCAAATCTTGCGGTCACCACATTCACCCGTCAGTGATAAGCCTAGAAAGATTGTCAACTGTTCTGTTAAAGGCAAAGCGCCAAGAAAGATACCATAACTCTAGAAATAACCCTGAAGGGTTAACTTTCTTTTTTGGTCGATTGTGCACACGTGCTTCTCTGGTAGTTTTGAACAGGAATAACAGCTTCACAAGGCATGCGCGGAGCTGACACAATTATACTTTACAATACCAAAGAAGGGTGTGAAAATTACAACTGTCGAAGAATCTCCCTACTGAATGCTGTTGTGAATACATTCATCCGTGTAATTCTCATCAGATTGTACTTAGTTATCACGGAGGTGCATCCAGAGTCCAACCGCTAGTCCAAGGTTAAAAGATCAATTGTGGATATAATGTTCGTCCTTCGTTTGTTTCAAGAAAATGTCTGTTGTGTAGCGCATTTAAATTCAACACAGACCATAGAGTGTGTCAATAGAAGGCGTCTCTGTAAGTTGTTGGTTATGATCGGAGGTTTAAATGGTCTCTTTAGGCTATCTGTATCTTTCCAAGGAAACATGAAGTGTACCGTCGGCCACAACGGCACATCTTCAGAATCTTTCCTATTTGTTAAATATTTTGTGGCGGTATTTTGAACACAGAGAAAAGAGACTTGAACAGAGAATCAAAGCATATTACGATTAGACACAGTGAAGTCGTTTACAACAGCTTCAAACTGCCTCCATTTGGTGTCTTTCTGGTATCATTACCAACCATTGGGCGCTTATTTCATAGTCAGATGCTAGTCGGAGAGCATAAACAATGGTGAGTGATGTGGGCTACAGGTCATCCATAATTCTTCGACCCACGATGTGTCCCGAGGTCAACGGGAGTGTTTTCCATCCATCTGGTTACTTCAATGTCTAGGAAGGTTAAGTTTAAGAGAACAGTTGTGACTTAACTTGCAGAAGTCTATTTTGTCCGTCAGTGTATACATCATCGTTCTGTGGGAATCCAATTAGTAGTAAATTTGCTGGCACTGATATTTCGCTGCTCGAACCATAAACGATGCAGCCAGTAGATTTCAGCTAACCATTTTAATTACTAGTGAGTAGCGGGGATTTTGATCTGCATAAATTGAACATTCGTCACAACCAATTACGGTTGTCGCATTCACGTAGGCTTTCCCGTCAGCTCCTTTGGAAAAGAAACACTAGACACGAGTTTCGCTCTTGCTAGAGCTCGTCAGTGGCACACATGCTTGCCGTAGGCGAGACTAGAACTCCGATTACGTTTCGCGAGGCAACAATTCTGACAACTGTGCCATTGTTCTCACAGCTGGCACGACTGAATTACCACATGTGAACACTCAATCACTTTCGCTTGTGAGTAATTATCAGGTTGTCTGATTTTCGCGTCGGGAGTCACAGTTACTGTCCTGTTACATCTAATCGGTAGCCTCGCGACTAAGTTTACTGAGACAGATGATAATCTCCGGCCTCATCAAATCTATTAATCTACATTTTGAATTACAGGTATTTAGTCGAGGGTTTAGATAACTTCAAGTTGAACCTCACCCGCATTTGATGGTAGCGTTTGCATTCGGATAAACTTTTCAACCAGCCTCTTTAGCAGAGGAGCACTGTTTTGGAGTTTCACTCTTGTCAGAGCTCCTCATTGGTGTATATCCTCGTCAAGGTCAGCACTAGAAGCACAGCCACGTTTTCACACATACTGAAATAACATTGGAACGCTGAACCACATTCACTGGTTAAGACAAAATTAAATACGTCCCGTTCCTTAGTTTGTACTACCTCCCTCATTCTCGTGTACGTCGCAGTTTACCGCATTTTTTAGACCTATAATTATTTGGAATACGGTAAATGATCTTTTTAACCATGGACAAGGGCTTACTGACTGAATAAGACCACGTCATAGAAGTGGTCCGGTTAAGCAGTTTCCATTGTATATTAAGGGAATTTATAGTGGTGACTAATGATCTGTCAACGTTCCACGTCCCATTCGGTTATTATTTGACCGCTAGCTTGCGGAACTTGTTAGCATTATTCTGAGTCAGATGAGCAGATATGGGTCGCATGTGTGTCTCAGTAACTAGATGGGCGATTAAAATTCGCCCTGGACATTACACTAACATAGCACTTTGTTCAATGTGAGTGAGTGTATTTCAGCTGGTGCACACTTGTAACGATGCCGTAATTAACGGACTAAAATAAATACTTACATACATATGTGATAAGCACCACAAAGTATCCTGTCTAACGTTTTGTCTTACTCTTTTCTTTGACTTAAGCTACTGTGATTTGCCATTACGGGCAAGATTGCTATTAACCTTGTGTTTTTCCAATTACACACTAACAAAAATGGTAGTTTCAGTTTTATCATTTTAATACCCAAGCTTATTTCACGTTTGCAACAGTGCTGATTCTGCTTCTACTTTTCGTGGTTCTGCAACGTGAGTCGTGGAAGCGAACTGCCAGAAAAGTGCGTACCAATGGAATTTGGTGTCCTCCAGTATCCACAGGTCCGAAAGATGATTCTCGCATGGTGAGTTGCGGTAAAAGTTCCGAACATCAGTTCTCACCATCCAAACTTCACCAACCGTTGTTGCAATCATTCTTCGCAACACCGAATTCCAATTTACGAGATACTGCCAAAACCAACGAACCGCTGACCATTTTGCTGGACACGTTTGATGAGCCTTTGGAAAAACCACCTGTTGGGGATAGTGCTGAAAGACAATCGACTCAAGAAGTGAGCACTGTATACTGTGTGTATCGTCTTTTTACGCCACCTTTTTTGTACTTCTCATCATGTGCACGTGATATCACATGCGGACACAATCACTAGGCATCAGTTTAAATCTATCCGAATGCATCATGGAAGGCTGAATTTATTTAGTTACGTTTACTTTGTACTGTACTACTTACAAAGAATGATTGACGGAGCTCTAGGAACACTCAGTTAATCGTGTGGATTTTGTGAATCATAGATATCTGTTAATGTACGATAAGCTCAATTATATATGTGTCATTGTTGACATATTATGGACGACAGCCAACAAGCTCTTGTATCAAATGCAGTTTGCTTCCTCCAGCATCTAGTGTTGTAAATTCGACTTGAGAAGAGTGAAGTAAAGACAGGAACTCTTGATGCTGAGGGTACTGTGGATACTCTGTCTTGAAAGACCAATAGTGGAAAGTCAGATCTATGTTTCACTCACTTCTTTTGGGTTATTAAAGTTAACAGTAGACACCAGTTATTCATCCTGGGTGGATATAGTAAAATGAATGGCAGATCAGGGTTGATAGCGGGGAATCAGTAACGTTCAGGACGCAGTAACATGGCGACATCCTCTTGGAGCCACCGCCAACCAGGTGTAAACCAGTGGGTTTTGGGAATCCCAAACAGTAAGAGCAATGTATACACAACTGACTTCAGAGCTTAGGCTGATAGAAATACAGAAAGGTAGAGTTTCATGGGTGAAATTGAAATTTCGGCTTAAAACGGACGCAAATGTGGACTGAGACAGATGATTTGTCAAGGTACAGATTGGAAGGGAGCATTTTACTTTTAACACAAACAGCCAAGTTTGTCGGGCGGAGTATTACAGTATTGATTTTGGACGTTAAGGCTTTTTTATACAGGACTGAGATAATCACAGAAATCTCTTCGGTTTACTCCAGGTTTTCAGTATTCTCATCACAGTCACTTCCGTTTGTGATGGCAGCCGGCTATCACAGGGTGGGTCAACCGACTCGTGTCCTGAAATGTCTTAAGACACAGCAAACACAGGTGAACCTATAGATTAAGTTGGGTTTTGAGGTTGAGGATTTGCGTTCCTCTCTAGACCACGTTGGCCCTTACATCGCTGTCCTAATGACCACACAACCTTCCTGACTGTAGACGAACGTTCGACGGTTGACCTAAGTTTACATCCGAAATAATTATATTCGCCATTGGAGAGCTAACAGATAGGTACATTCTTTCCTTAGGATGACAAGCTTGGCATATTTATTAATAAAACGTAATAGTTTCTTAGTTACAAATTGTTTGTTTTTCGACACATGTGACAAATCGACGTACTCTTTCAAGCGATATGGTCCGCTGTTATGGATTGTAGATATGAATACTTTAAAGTAAAGGTACTAGCCGAACCTTGTGACCATGTGACATATATTTCAAGACAACAAGATGTCTTTTCAAATAAAAATGACATGCACTATTATTGTTGGGTTTGTTGAAGTTCGTCTGGCATGTTTGTCGTCTTTTGTTTGGTATGATGTGGAACAGTGAACCCGTAGAGGTCTGTTTGGTTTGGTTGTAGGAAGCCTATCTTTAATCTGCCTTTATTTCTTTGCTATTTGCAATAAAGGATCATAACGAATTTTGTATCATAATTGCACATAAAATGTTTACTTTTTCCTTCTTACAACTATCATTGTCTATCTGTTAAAACCTCCTCCTTGGTGTTGTTGACACGTTCTCGTCTTCATCTGTACCCGATTGTTTTAATGAGGTCGTTTTCCGTTGACTAGTGGCTGTTTCTGAACAGGTGCTTAGTTGCCCCATTTTGAACTCCTTTGTTAGATAATTTGTGTAACCGGTTGATTCACATTTGAAGGTGAGACAGTACCTTTGCTGTAATTTTAATA
The DNA here is from genome assembly GCA_013368495.1 of Paragonimus heterotremus. NCBI lineage: Eukaryota > Metazoa > Platyhelminthes > Trematoda > Plagiorchiida > Troglotrematidae > Paragonimus > Paragonimus heterotremus. The sequence continues at coordinate 17,874 of LUCH01000641.1, read as the reverse complement.
AACAGTACCGTACAAATTCCAATCTTTTCGATCGCCATTTCTGACTATTTTTGGACTTGGAAATTAGTCCCGTTAACGCGACCGTCTGAATAAGCGTAATTGCAATTTGTCGAATACGTGTTACTGGGTGATATACCTTAAATCGCCAGGAGTAGTTTAACAGTTACCACTTGTGGTTTTGTATTACGCATCTCATATCTCACCAATGGACGTTTTCAAATCTTTTGGGAAGGTTACTGTTTTAGAAACACGCTGTTTATCGTCACGTCAACTTCTCACACGGAATTGGTAGTCGGTTTTGATCTTTACCGCAAGATATTTTTCGTTGAGAGTTACAAGTGAACGCCTTCTATAAAACCGTTAGAACAGCCTAGAATGGTACAATTAAGCCTGTCAAACAAAAGGCGCGCGTCTGTTGCGCCTCAGTAGTGGGTTCAAGTTTGGCAAATCTTAAACACTAGGACCGGTTTACGACGGTGTACCGCATAACTTAGTTATAACGACGTCGATAGCAAGACAGTATTTCCCGGCGACTTCGAATTCCTCAGTTTGCCTAGTTACCACTGTTGTACAGATTACTCGTGATATCTAAAGCAACAGCTGCAGAACTTTCCGTTATCTGATGGACACCCTCTGGAACTGCTGGAGGTGTCCGTTGCGTTTGGTCGCCCTCTGTTAGATGGACTCCGCGCTGTCATCTGCCAGACAAATTTCGTACTACTCACTACTTTCAAGTAGTTT
>LUCH01000640.1:162163-177655 GCA_013368495.1 Paragonimus heterotremus | reverse complement strand
CATTTCTAGTTCTTCCGCTTAGTCCTCTCTTCATAATTTTCAACCATCGTAGTAACGTCTTCTTCTAGGATATTCCACGTCACTGTTGAGGTGAGCAGCGGTCAGAGCCACAGTACCTTTTGGTCAGGCTCATGGCTGCTATGATGATGATGTTGTTTTTGTTCCGTCCAGAGCCCTCGCGACTCACAGAGTCAGTGGCTCGAGACGTTACGTGAGATGGTGGCTAATCGAGCCCAGTAAAGTTGTTTGGCCGAGTTGTCCGAAGTGAGTGAAGTTAATGATGCGAGGCAGTGAAAGTCGTGAGAAAGCTGTCTTGCTGATGACGCCTTACTTTCATTTACAGTTTGGTTGCTTGTCTGCAAGATGTAGGCACCTTGATGATGTGTGTTTTAATATAAACGAAGCTATTTTTAGTAGTCAGGTCTCTTTCCCTCTCCGACCTTTGTTTCCTCTCTTCTTCTCCATAGAGTTTGCTTTTTCCTGGTTGTGTGGCAGTTAAGCATCAGTGGGAACCACTGATGTGGTGTTATCTATGAGGATGATGTTGATGTAGATTATTGCACCTTCTGTTCCTTGCACTGTCAGTAAACCTCGCGATGTTTTCTTGCCGTGCTGGCTGCGTGCATGTGAAAGTGTTGTCCATACCTCCATGGCACAGTTGGAGGACAAGAGCAGTGTTGTTTGTGCCTAACCGACTTCATGTTTGATACTAACTGCCCTCGATCGTTCTTTCGTCCACTTGTGGTTGGTGACTATCCATGTAAGACTGTTGTTAAGTGACCCTTTCTTTTGACCTTGACCACATAAACCAACTAAATTTGGTGACTTAATTACTTGTCTTCTAAATAAGTTTGCTTTTACCGGTCATAAGTGCACTCGACCTGTAGTTCGATCACTGTATGTCTACGGTGTATCTAGGAGGCATGGCTTTTCCTAAAAACAGATGTAACGAAATTGTGGTGATGTCACGATTTAAACTCGACTTTTGTAGTTGCGATTTTCACCAGATGTCTTCTGGATCCAGTGATTAACGTGTCGTGCACGTTCAAGCTTGAGATATTGTGGTGGATGACCGAGTTGGAGGCGCAGTTATTGCAACATTCAGTTGGATATCTCGATGCCGTAGTGAAAGGTGACCAAAATATGCCACGGATGGATTGCAGACAACACGAGCGACCGGACGAGTCATCATTTAACGAAATCAAGCCAGCGGGCGAGAAATGACAAGCAGCAATCCCCGAGAGAATATGTCAGCCACAGGCACAGAACCAGGAGGAAGTGCACACGATTTTGAATTGAAAAGTGTCGTTGTATTTTGAAATGAAATTCCGGTTACTAAACGTGAGCGCACGCATGGCGAGCTGGACAATAACGATCATGCTTTACTGAGCGACTTTACGCTGCTGTGTGACTCAGGCGCATACTCCTATCTTTGATCACAATCTTCTGTCATGGCTCGCCAGTGTACATGCTATATAGTCGCCAGTAAGTCGGACAAACTATCGGAAGCAACGCGGTTTGTTTGTATTGTCTAATGTGACGCGGGCGTTACATAGTCAATCAACCATATTGCCCTTAGGCTGAGTCTGTTGTAACCAAGCCAACGGGACTAGGCGGGTCTGTCTCGCATCATATGAATAAGGACTCGAGTTACGATGTCATAGCAACAACAACACAGTTAACGTACCTCTTCACATTCTTTGAACAAAGTTACGTGGCAAAACCGAGTGGTCGAAAGTAGGGCAGTTTTCATTGTCTTTTTGTTCCAACAGGTAAAATTTTTCAAATTTCGTTTTGCTTGGCTGACAAAGTCGATTTTCCGGTTGAAACAGAAATATAGTAAGACCAAGGACATCGCTTCAGTGGGAATGTCTTTCTAGATACTGCAGATTGTTGAGTTGACCTTATTGACTGTTTCACTGTTCTAAAGTTAAGTGCCTCCCATTAACCTATCAGATCGCCTTCCCGGATTAAATTCCTAGAGAAAAAGAGTGTGTAGTTTTACAGATGCAACACAGCAGCACACCGCCGGTATTCAAGAGTGTTTGCAACAAACTGTGAATGATCGTACACTACCCATTCCGTGCTCAATGAAATGGCCAGTGGCTACTTCATTGGTTGGTCACCTTCCGATCTCTTCCGATCGTCGGGAACTGCGTTGAATAATACGTTGTGTATTGAACGCTCGCCGGCATGCTGACTAAATGTTTTGTGCCTAAGTATCTGAATGTGACAGTCTAGTTGTACTCATAATGGTGCCAGTAGTTTGCTGGGTAACGCGGCTGTCTCGTGAGAACTTGAATCCATGTTCGGATCGTGGTCGTAACAAGAACAGGTGCTACTGACAAGCTTTAACAAAAACAAACTCGGGCTTAGTGCTCATTTTTGATAGTGGCTTGCTGACTGTAGTGTTCGACTTTTGCATCATTTTTTGCCTATTTTCTTCTCCATATACTGTTGTATATTTAATGGTCTGCTTTTTCAGCAGCTGTTGTGACGATCAGCAACATTCTGGGCCATAGGTGTGACTTAACGCTAGAGTACTAATGTCACAATGAGACTGGACGTTGACGTGGTGTGACGGCTCGCACATCTCGATGACCTATTGAGCTAAACTGGACGGTGTGGTCACCACACCGACAGAGTCACTTATACCAGGCAGGCCAATAGGTGGAGGTCTGACAAACCAGTCTCCTGGTCCTCCAGGTTGGAGGTTGGAAGAAGGTTGGCATCTTCTTCCGGAAAACGTACCGTTTCTGATACACTGCCACCCATCCGCTACCTTGTCATATAGGCTTTTAAGCCAAAAGCTTTCATTGAAAACTAATCGTTCTCCTGTCTAGGTCTGGGCATCCTGGCAGTATCTCAGCCCACAAACAACTGTGAATAATCATAACACAAGTAATCCCATACTGCTTCAGCCGCCTCGTAGCATAAACCGAGCCGCTCTATCTGTTGCATACCGCAGGGTGGATAGGCGAAAACATGCTACTGCTGACCCCTCCTCCACTGTCCTATCCAATTTAGTTCTCAGACCTTTCCCGACCTCCATCTTTGATAATTGCTCTACAGGTCCCACGACAGATGTAACTAACCGTAGTATCATTGAGCCGGTAAGTTCCGTCTCTTACCATTCAGCTTCAGGCCTCCCTCCTCCCTTGCTTAGGCTCAGAATGCGAATTAATGTAGGTGCTTTCAACGTTTGAACGCTAAGACAGATAGGTCAACAGGCCGCTCATACACGAACGTTAGACTTATTGCTTATCAATGTCTGCTGTATCTCAGAGACTAGAATTCAAGACACTAGTCAACGTATGGAACTAACAGTACCCGCATTGTCTATCCGATACTGGTTCATCATCACCATAGACAGCAATACATCAGTGGTTCACACTGATGCCTAACTGCCATACAACCACGAAGGACAAAAAAGAAAGAAAAAACACATATGAAAAGAGAGTAAAAAAAGATGAGGGGGACCATGGACCTGACTACTAAAAGCAACTACGTCTATATTCAAACATACAACATCAATGCTGTTGTAGGTCAGGCTGGAGTAGGTGTAGTCCTCAGCAGGACAGCTGCGGCCGCATCGATAGATTAGATCCCTGTTAACAGTAGACTTTGTGCCGTCCGCCTGGCACGTTCAATTAAGACCAGCTCTAAACGAAAGACTTTTGGAAATCTTTTCTTTGTGTGCTTACGCTCCTGTTGATTATAGTGACGTCAGCGTCAAGGACGCATTTTATTCTGATCTGGTCGCTCTCCTTCGATCGACACGTGACTCTGATATAGTCGTTCTGACCGGAGGTATGAATGCCCAGGCCGAATCTCGTTTAGGTGGCAGGTTTGGGATAGCGTCACGTCGGTCAGATAATGGCGGGCGATTGTTGCAGCTGTGCGCTGAGCATAAACTATTTTTATCCAGCACTAATTTTAGATATCGTGCGCGTCACTGTTGTACTTGACGCCCTCCATCTCCAAATCGGGCATGGTCTCAGATAGACCACATAGCTGTTAGTTATAGGTGGCATGGTTTCATTCAAAACTGTCGTTTCTATTAGAGTACATACGTGGATTCAGATCATGCGTTGGTGCGTTGTCGTTTTGTTCTTACTTTTGCTGGTAAACGACCCCACTGACAGCAACGATTAGCTGTTGAGAAGCTGGCTATGTTGTCACTAAAGCATAAGTACCAAACCAGCTTAAAATACTGCCTGAGTGGTACTCATTCTGAAGATCCTAATAGCCGCTGGACTGAAATTTCACAGACCACTCAGAAAGCAGGTACTGTAACATGCGGCACAGGAGTACATAAGTTTAACAAACATTGGATTTCAGAGAACCCTCCGAAGTTGTTAGAAGCCAGATAGAAGGTTCCTTTTTGTAGTTCACGTAAGGATTCTAGAAGAGATATCCGTAAGAAGCTGAAACATAGTCTAAGGGCTGATCGTGAGGCTTGGTTGGTGGAAAAAGTTAAGGAAACGGAAACCGCTTTTGCCTCAGGGAACAGTGGCAAACTCTTTGAGATGATCCGTGCCACTGGTCTCAGGCGACCGTCTGTCAGTGAAGCTATCAGTGAGGCAAATGGCACACTAATTTATAATGATTCCAGAAGGTTAGAAAGTTAGGCGGGACACTTTGAGGGTCAATTTAGCTGGCCTCCTACTTCCATTGTGTTGCCGCCACAAACTTGCGACGTAGCACCCTGGTTTGTAGATTTGGAACCACCCACTGAGACTGAGGTTCGCAACTGCCTTTCGGTTCTCAAACGTAATAGGGTTGCTGGTCCAGATGATATCGTGTCGTCACTTTTCAAAGAGGATGGAGAGGTGTTAATCGATGCCTCGACCCAGCTGTTTCAACTTGTGTGGACGACGGAGACCATCCATCCGTGTTGGAGTCACTCGATAGGAGTTCCCATATTTAAAAAGGAGCCCGGAGCTGTTGTGAAAAACGTAGGGGGTTAGTTTAACCCTAGTCATTTCCACGGTTCTGGCCTCCATTATACTTTGTCGACTCTCTGGAAATCGGGAGTTAAACATTAGGGAAGAACAGGCAAGGTTTCGTCCTGGACGGCGTTGTATAGATAACATTTTTACCCTCCGTCACATTCTGAAGCAGCGTCATGTGTACCGTCGGCCAACAATCGCCGTATTGCTCGACTATAAAGATGCCTTCGATTCGGTGGATCGACCTACACTTTTGGAGTGGTTTAAACGTAGAGGTGTACCGACCAAGTATGTGAACATACTATCGATAGTTTAACAACTTTCAAGCAGCACAAACAACGCTAAACACTATTTCGCGTTCTGCTAAGTACTTCGGAATGCGCTTTGCAGCCTCGAAATGCAAAGTGCTTCTGCAATATTGCTGTGATTACGTAGATTTAATGTTAGATAACGAAGTCATGGGAGTTTTTGACCGATTTATATGCCTGAGAAGCTGCATCAGCGGCGGCGGTGGAGATGCAGAGAATGAAATAGAGGTGCTTATTTCCAAGGCTAGGGCGGTGTTCGCTAATTTGTGACATATATGGTGACAGAGAGGTATTTCTCTAAAGCTCAAGGGTCGTGCATATCAGATAAAAGTGAGGGCTGTATTACTAAACGGCAGTGAAACCTGGCCGCTCAGGGTAGAAGACGTGAACCGCCTCCAGGTATTCGACCACTGGTGTCTACGTACAGTCGCTCGTATTGGGTGGCATCAGCGTGTATGCAACGGGGAGGTTAGGAAGCAGATGTTTGACACTGATTGTCAAACGAGTTCTTTTGTCTAGTCACTACATTTTTACAGACTTAGATGGTTAGATCATGTACTAAGAATGTCAGCTAGTCGTTTGCCACACCGAACATTGTTTGCCGACGCTTCGACCGATTGGCGTAAGTTGCAAGGTGGACAGATGATGACCTGGCGTAGACAAATGAAATAGTTCACGAAGGGGTTGGACACTGTAGATCGGGTTTGTCTCCCGGGCTGGAGACCTCGTGACTCACACAGTCAGTGGCTTGAGACGTTAGGTGAGGTGAAGGTTAACCGAGCTCAGTGGCGTGAATGTTGTCGTTGTTTGTCCCAGTTGTCTGTGAATTGAGTGCATTTAATGAGGCGTGGCAGTGAACGCTGTAAGGAAGCTGTCTTGCTGATAACGCCTTACTTTCACTTACAGTTCGGTTGTTTGTTTGCAAGGTGTAGGCGCCTTGATGTTGTATGTTTGAATAGAGGCGTGGCTATATTTAGTCGTTAGATCCATTGCCCTCCTCTTTTTTTACTCTCATGGGTGTTTTATTTCTTTTTTTCCCCTCGTGGTTGTGTGGCAGTCAAGCATCAGTGTGAACCACTGATTTATTGCTGTCTATGATTATGATGATGATGATGATGACTAGTGCGTTATTCATCGATGTAATCAAATCAAGTGAAGCTCTAAGTGCCGATCATCATAAGGTTGCGAAAAAGATCGATGTATGCCAATTAAGTGAAGCTACGAGTCTAGATAAAACTCACTAATCCGACTGAAAATATGAAGTGCATCCTGTTGTTATTGTTTTCGTTGTTGGTGTTGTTTTCGGAATAAACGGAAACACTGCGTTCAGTCACGCGGCAGCTTCAGTATAATAATTTTTGGTGTATTGAAATCTTTCCTACCTAAACGCGGGCAATCAAGAACAACCTGCTGTCCAAACTGATTGTCTTGATTTTTGTGGTTGTGGTAGTTTTTGTTATTTTGATCCCGTTGTCTATGATTGTGGGGGGTACTACTTTTATCGCAATAAGTTGGTCACCTTTGTGTTTTCCAACTTCTAGACATTATGTCTGAGGTTGATCGTTAGATTGTTGGTATTGTTGATGACAGTCCTCTTGCCTTTTGCATATGTTTTTTCTCTCTCTCTCCAAATCTCAGTCGTTTGGGTCAGAATCTGCTGTCGGGAACATTGAAAATCGACCGGTCAATCAATCTATTTGTAATCCAGACCAGCCTGGTGAAGTCCATATGAACCATGGAAGTGTGTCATGGAAAAAATCCCGTCCTGGTCAAACGAGATCCATCTCGTCTGATTCTCCTTCTGTGAATACTAAACTGTTAAGTGTGCATACTCTTATTAGCTCTGCTGCTTCGGCCGGTTTAGCATTGTCTGAGAACAAGGGACATCTTGACCCGGCCATTCTTTCATGTTTCAGTTCAAATGTTGAAGCAGATACAAACTCAACGTGCTCTCCACATTCAACGGCCGATTCTAGAACAAGTCCTTCCAACAATTCAACACAGTCAGCTTCTTCATGTAGTTTAGAGAGGTCATTCTTCAGGACTCATCCTTTCCTTCAATTTTGGGAACATGACAGCTATCGTGTTTCCTTTCGCGATTGGCACCAAAGACGTCGCACCTACTTAGCTCTCCGCCTGGCCAATTCCGACTCGCTAGAGTCATCGGAGGTGCATTGTCCCGGAGACGTACTTGATCTGTGTCTTCTCTCTGTTCCAATCACTAGGACTGCAGACACGGACACTCGATCAAACCTACCTGTCAAACGACCGTCTGTTCCCAAGAGGAATTTTCTACCTGCGCACGTTTCAGACACGCAATCACTTTCCACAAATTCGACTTTACAACGAAAGATGCTGTGTTCTTTACAGCCGTGTGTGCTGGGTTTTCGGTGGTCTCCCAATGCAACACAGCCGACCGATTGTGAAACAATGTTACTTTGGCAATAGAGACATTTTTGTTCTATTTTTTCCAAACTGCATTTGTTGTAAACATACGAGAAAATCTTAATTTTGTATCCTCTTTTTTGTCCGTGCTTGGTGGAATATAGATTTCAGGTGAAAATACATACTTGTCGATCGTTTTACTTTCCATCATGTGACGACGCAATTTAGGTGATCCACCATAAGCTTTCAAGCAATAATATGTCGGTTATTATCTCAAAATATCTGCGCAACACTGTTTCTTTGTGTGATTGTGAGCTATGCATATTGGCGTCATTGGTGACATTATTATGTAACAACCTGTCGTGCGATCTGACTGTCAACAGTAAGCGTTAGAAGGAGGAGGAATTTTTCGAACGGTTTAGCGCCTTACGTTACCAGCTAGATAACTCAGGAGAAGCATTGCTGACTATCAGTTGTTTGGTCACGTATTCTGGCTCGGGTCTCATCGAATGCTTTTAGATGTGATCATTCAGTTCGGTATGCGGCCTGACGGCGTATGTAGTGAAAAGTTTGAACATGCAAGTTAAAATGGCCAGAATTGTTGACTTGTTTAATCATTCGGATTAGGAGGTCACAGTTGACTGACGGCTGAAGTGAAATTTTTACTTCATGCATCCAACTTTATCGGTGCCCTTTATTAGATTCATTGTCGGTCGCTTAAATGCTGTTTTGAATCTGCCGATTTTTTTTAGTCTAAGGTAACCTGCATGATAGATGTAGTTTGGATTGTCATGCCAGCGAACTCTGACCTTCTCGAAGGCTGTTTCCCGTTTCGGCTAAGTTAGGAGTAATCTTTTATGCAATCGCTTCCTCAGCGAGTCCGTCTTCTGGCTGTCGTTCTCCGTTCAGTGATGCTGATCTCAGTGACTTCTGTCTGTGAACGGGTTTTCTATAGATTAATTAATATTGTGGTATAAGGTTCGTTATCAGATGATAATCGTCTATTCTTTTCGCTGATATCCGTAATCGGTGGAGCATTATCAAATAACAGTCAGTATCAATACGTTTGTGTTATACCTTCTGCATGGGAGCTGCCCGCGAGTTGATTTAACATTACCGTTGATCCGAACTTTTTGTACACATTACAGATCGCGCTTCATCCGTTATTTTCCTTTGACTTTCCTATTATTGTAATAGTGATTATTGATGCTGGCGTTCTCTTCTATTACAGTCGCCTTTTCCGGCAACCTGTCCCCGGGTACTCTAACTGTCTGTGATCATCAATTCGTATCATACCCGACAAACCGCATACGATGCTGCCTTTTTTAGTTCGCAGAGTTGAATTAGTCTGCTTACTTTTTCTACCTGTGTTTTCGTTCGCTGCTGTCCCGTTACATGAACCCACAACCATATTTGACCCCGAAACCGGAAAGAATTTCCCTATTTCCGAATTATCTCTTCGTGAGGACCCTCCGTTTGTCTTGTCTCCACCGGACCCGAAAGAATTCCCTCCGGACTTTCTCAAGTCGTTGCTTGTGCACTGCGATGATCCGACACCCGGTGTGTTGGAATTCTTGCAGAAAGTTTGGATCAGCTTCAGGGAGTTTGGATTCAATTGGACCCGTTATCCTGTGTCTTTCGGTGTGCTTCGCCGGATTCTAATGGCAGTTCAGTTGAAGCAACTACTTCACACGTTTATTGTCGCTTTTTCCCTATCTGTCACACGTTTGTTGCTCCAGAAAATTCTCCTGAACGTAAGTTTCTCTGGTGGTATCTTTAGTTTCAGGATGATCCTTATTCTTGCTGATATTGTTAGGTTTTGAAGTTGTGTATGCTACTGGGGCTTGCTTCTTTGTAGACTGTCTAGGTTCAGGTTATATAAACCTAGGATTTTTAGAGGTTTGCTCTCTTTTGATCGCTATCCATATTGCAGAACAGTGTAAATTAAGGTAATCTGCTAACTATCCGTCTTTCATGCCCACCGTATGTCACATATGGTACCGTGTACACTGAATGTTTTTGAGTTGTTGCTACCGATCTTGAACTAGTTATTGCTGGGAGACCGAATATCCGACCATGGGATCGGCAGCCGACGCCGTCATAACTGAGCTATCGCGAGCAAAGCACGACAACTACTCAGAATATAAGATTGAGTCCTGGTAACTTTATTTCGTCATGGTGGTTTTCGTCTCTATACGAGGTACATTTGTTCAGGATGCAGCATACGATTGTAATAAACCTTCTAATTCCTCTTATGATCTCACATTTTTGTCTTAGTAACGTCGCTTGAAACCCTGTTGCTTTGCATCAAGTTTCGGTGCTGTTTGTTTAGCAAATCTGTAGGCAGTAATAGGCATTGGCTCATTCGAGTAGACCATTTTCAGCTTTTCATTCTATCACACTAATTTTCCATTTTCATGCTATCCGTGTGTATTTCTTATAATGTGAACGGTCCTACTTTAAACGTTTTCATTTGTTCACTGACCACTTCTGAAACGACAATATCTTCTCGTTCGTTCTCCCTTCATTAGGGATTGTTGAGCAGTCATAACACGACGTTTTAGTCTACTTCATCTGAACATGTTCCCGAATGCCGACAGACTTTGTTGTTTGCCTTTGTCCATTCCGATTGGATATTATAAACTCATCTTTATGCACTACTCCTGGCACGCCGTTGATAGTTCCAATTTTGCTGTCTACACAAATGGAAGTTATCATCCGTTTATCCCACTTATTTCTCTCATCTCCCCCTTCTCGCCAATAGTCTTATAGCACCCGTTGCGGCCTGTCTATTCGAAGCACCCAACGTGTTTTGGAGTCTAGCTGGAAGGCCTTCTGGTTTTTAATCCTATGGCTGTGCACTTTCCATACCGTTATTCTTAGTGGACGGACAGATTTCACCTATCCTTTACGTATTTTCAAAGATGTCCAAATGCGAGGTGAGTTTATTCGTGCTGTGTACATGCTGAAACTGGTTTATAGTCTTTATCGGAAGAGAGGGAAGCACAGTGTTAGACTGTCTACAAAACCTAGACAATACATGTAAACAATAATTTGTATGTTCTCCCTACTTCGATCGATATCCTCCGATTTGCAAGGATGTGTGTCTATGTATCAGTTGTAGTTCCATCGTTATTTCTATCATTGGATAAGGATGTTCGTTGAGCTCCTATGTGTACCATGTTAGTCTTGTAGCTGTCTATGTTCGTGAATTCGTCGTAATTATGTTAACATGTCGCGCTCACAAGGTCATATTTAACGGCGTTACTTCCGTAGAATTCATAGAAGCTTTATCGAATAGGAAAAGTTGAGAATGTTTGTGCATATCTGAATCTGCACCGCACGGTTTAGAAACGAAAATTTGCTAGTTGGTTTCACTTTTACTAATTCACTGGTGGTGTGAGGAAAAATCTAGGAAAAGTGGATGGAAGAGGCATCCAGTCACAACCTGTCAGGCGTACTACATGCACACTTATACTTGTAGCAAACAGAAACTCATTTATGGCAAAAATAAGTGGTCATTTGTTTTCTCATCCCGCCGCAGTGATTCTGATGGTCAAGCTGTCTGAATGTTCCGCGCAATACTGTCAGTGTGTGTGCTTAGTGTGTGCTTGGATTCATCTCTCGATTAAATTGTTACGACAGGCTCTGGTTGGTTGTTTCAAATGAAGCAGCTAGTCTCTGTAGAACAAACGACTTACCTAATGTTGTGTCTTTAGCGATGTACCCTTTGGTTCGCCATTCTGCACTAGACAAGGGCGTATTTCTTTACGGGTTGATGAAAGTTCCTGTATGCTAAAATTAAGCCTTATTCAACACGTCATTAGTGCATTACCAGCTGTCCCAATGCACTTAGTCTAACCGAATTAACTTTCTCTGGCTAGTCTCATTCGGTAGTTTCTGTTAGCAGACTAAACCCGTGCATCTAGCTGTATCAGGCATTGGAGTCCGTGTGAGTCACTAAGCCGAGAAGAGCGGCTAGGCATTCGTCTGAGTGCATCCAGGCGCGCCAGCTTTTCTAACTGCTCTCTTGCCAAACCGGTTCCGTTTTCGTGTGTATCATGTTTTTGCGCAATGTATAGGCCTATACGTCACATCTAATGGGCACAACTAAAGGATACGTGCTAAGCTGAAAGAGACGTTCTCACAGCAGGATCACCACTTACTTCTATTACGTACCGTTTCTGATGACATTCCTAACCAAACGTTATCATCGCTTATAATTCGCCTTACGCTTCTGGTGGCAGCAAACCACTAACGTCCTACGGAACCAAAGCCTAATGTGAGTTTCTTCTTCGCTCCAGTACAATTATTTAGGCTGATCATTTGGCTTTCCCGCCAGTCCAGGTGTAAAAAGCATAGGGAGTTACAAGTGTGTGATTGACATTCTCGAGGCCTGTCTGGAAGACTGAAGCTTGTGTGATGAGGCTTGTCGACTTGTTCGATTTGCATATTCCGAGAGCATGTCAATGATTGGTTGTGTTTTATGAGTGCTCTCACAACACACCCGTATTGCTACAAAAACAAGATGACCAAAACCAGACAGCCCACATGAACACGGTGTTTCGACTTTGTAAAAAAAGGCTGTGCATACTAAGACGTTGCACGCTTTGCTCCCCTGCGTAAAGCCACCGTCATGTCCACTTCATAGCTGGCGGGGATCAGCAAATGCTGGTCTGGCTTTCTCTGCTGGAATAGTAATCTCGCCAGAACTGATACAACTACCTATCAGTAATAAACGTAGTTGTCGGTTCCTCGTCGTTTTTGAGTTGTACCTTACATTTCACTGATGTTAATGACAGATCGAAATGCTGAACTGACGTTATTCTGTCGATCACCTTTTATCCATGGGTCTATAGATTTTTTCAGAAGGGATGACAATTCGCACTTATGCGTTGGTAGAAGGATAAGTTGCGATAGATCGTTTATACGTATCAAGCGAAAATTCTCGAAGGTGCATGGTAAATGCTATTACCGCTCATCTAATCCTTCCTGACGGCTGTGAGCCCGACCAGATGGTTTTGTGGCTTGAGCCACCATTGACTGAAACAATAGCTGAAAACATTATGGAAGTCAAAGGACAGTTAAAGGAAAAACAGGACGGAAACAAAACTGGCTAAGTTGTATTTTTATGTACAGGTTGGCAAATACGCTATCGATTACGGTACGCTGTCATGGCGGACATTGATATCCTCACTAGGTGTCCACCCGGGTAGATGGTACCTTATATATATATATATATATATATATATATATATATATATATATATATATATATATATATATATATATATAATGTGGTGGCAACAAGCGTGCATGTTAATTTCGGCATGTACGTAGGTTATTAAGAAGGCTTCAGAATTCCTAAATCATTCCTTACTACTTCAGTATCACTTGCCTTTCTTTTTAGCTATAGTTGCATGTGCATTGCTTGTTACCAGTTTCCCAATCGTGTTCACATACGGAAGTGGTTAGTTTGACATCACCAATGTACTATATAACTTCGTTTGTTGGAGTTGAAAGCAACCTAAGTCACACATTCGAGACACTCTGTAGCTCGGTAAGTTATCACGCTATCAGCATACTGCAGCATCGATGATTCGACAATGTTAAATAATTTAACAGCAAAGAGCTTGAACAACGAGGGTCTAGGATACTTTCAGGAGATCGCTTTCAGCATAAATTCAGTATGATCACTGGGTTGTTGACGTTGCGCATGTGGGCGACTAGGTAATCTCACAGTCATCTAGATGAAATTCTATGGGAGCTGCAGTTGTGGATTTTCCATAGTTTGTTGGAATGATCAACCATGTTGAAAGCTTCAGAAACATTTCGATGGACTCCGTCACTTAACGACATGTTCGCTTTCAAAGTTACGAACAGTCGACAGGTTCGTCACACATACGGAACCTGTCTAAGCCTTAGCGATGGATCCAGTATCCACCATCTCAGCTCGAACTAAGTCATTCTCCACTGCTTTAGAGACCATTGGACGTGAAGCTATCGGCCGACAGTTTGTTGAGTCTTCCCTACACCTTTCTTCGAAGATAGATATGAGTGAAAACTCTTTCCGCGCACTCGATCGATGTCTAATTGATAACAAAGTACCGTTAGCATTTCTACTAATTCGCCAGCATACTGTTTTATTAACACCACAGATGTCAACTTTGGGCCAGGTGACTTTTTGTCAGTAGCCTTTTCAGTTTGATTCTGATTTTTAGCACTGATGTTTGGGATAGTTCGGTTGATCTCTCCTCCGTTTTCCCGAATGTTCCTGATGACATCTGGTTGTGAACACTTACACTCTGTCTACGGAACTTATTGCCACCCTCTGTAAATGTGTTATAAAATGCCTATCGTTTATGAAATCCAGTTCCGATGGATCAAAGTCTCCCTTTTCTAAGTGTGGATTTAATAACCTCAGGATGGCGTTATACGCTAATCGTTTTGCATGACCGTATCGGTTACTCTCTGTGTGCTGCAGAAGGTGACTATTGATCACATCAAGTAACTAGGTGAAGTTATGGGTGATCGTAACTCCTTACCGGATTGACTCACGAAAGTCTTGAGACACTTGGTCATCAGCACTGTTCTCTTCAGACGCAAACCCAGTTGAAGGGCCACCTACACTAACTTTGGAGATTTCCATATTGTCGTGAGGCACAGTCATATGAGTCTCTCCTTTTCGTTACGTCGTCTCCGTGTCACCTACTGTAAGTAGGTTACAGTGCACATATGGGGTTCGCAACCTAATTTTGTTGGGAAATGATACCGCTCTAACGTGAGAACAGTGCCAGGAGGCAGTTTCACCACATTTAGTAGACATAGCAGATGAGTTTGCCTTAGGAGACGCAACGAGTAGGGAAACGTGATCCAGCGTGTTGATGTGTGTTTTATGATCGCCATCATCTGCTAGAATGACAAGGTATTAGTTTTATTGCCTCCCTGAACTGGATTTCGCAAATGCATGTAGACCACCGTGAATTCTCCGATGTGGCTGCTTCATGTTTTTGTGATATATGAACGCCATCTGTCACGACTGACGTTCCGTGACCTGCCGGAATTATAGTTGACCCCCCGCTGGCATCTCAAAGTGAACAGTGTGTACGATTGCTTACACCTGTTCCGTGATTTCTTCCGTTAAAATGAGTTTCGAAATTTGCCGGTCGGGCTGACAATTTACGTCCGTAACTTAACTCAAAGGTTAAACGGGTAATGTTGATGTTGTCACTGCAGAAGACGCTTGTCCTTCGAAGTCGTTTATTACCGGACGTCTGTTACAAGATACATGCAAACACAACAAAGACAGCAAACGTTGTGTCTCCACATCACTTATCTGTAGTGTGACGTCAGCCATTTTGTTGGTACGTTTTTCGCAACGCATGTACACGTTTTTAATTGTCGTTTCCAGTTTCTGGATTTGACGACTGCTCTAACCTTCTGCGTACGAGTCGTTCTTTTCGCTTCGTGCCATACTACTCATTAACGACTCTGCATCCTGCATCATTAGGGAACCCCACTGATCGTATATTCGTCGGAACTCAGAACTCAGAAATTTCTGAAGCAGACAAATGTATAATAATGTTGTTGCACTCTTGTTCATCGACTCCTTGAACTTGGGAGCGTTGTTGCAGATGGGTGTCTTCACCCATCATCATCATCATCATCATCATCATAACAGCCATGAGCCTGACCAAAAGGTACTGTGGCTCTGACCGCTGCTCACCTCAACAGTGACGTGGAATATCCTAGAAGAAGACGTTACTACGATGGTTGAAAATTATGAAGAGAGGACTAAGCGGAAGAACTAGAAATGTTATGGATACAGGTGCGCCATTGACTGCGAC